>JAQFZT010000648.1:0-21983 GCA_034696325.1 Camisiidae sp.
AGTGTTGAAAAGTGAAGTGCTTTCATTGTCTTCAACTTCTTCTCTCATGACTGAATTGTCTTAAAATTTACTAAAGTGAACAATAAATTTAATTCTTTCCAAAACTCTTCAGGCTTAGGTTTCAGTAAAATAAGTCTTTTTGCAATAGTATTTGCTTTAGATTTTTGGGATTTTTTCACTACTAAATTTCGGTTTTTTGTATTCATCCCAAAGTTGTTCAAAACTAGTACAATTTTTTCTGGCTTTGAAAAACTTTTTCTTCAGCTGATTCCGTTGTCTAATAAGCTTGATTATTTAACCATTATCCAACCATTTTTCGTTTTCTTTCTTCCGAACTCTTCTTGTTGTGTTTGCTAAATGCTTTTCAATTAAAAGATTGGGAGTATGTGTATAAAAAGTGGCAGCACTTTCAAGATCAATACTGCTTATTATTGTCTTATACGGTATCTCATCCAGATCTGATTAAAATTTAGTGTCTGCAAATTTTCTCCAATTCCTAAAAGTATATAGATGTTCATCCTGCTCATGCTTTTTAGAGTGATAATTAAGTTTTCACACCGTATAAGTAGCACTATTATCTGAAATTGAGATGTTGAACACGCAGGTGTTAACTATATTGTTCGGACGATTTGACAAAACATGATCCATGCATGTGTGGATATTTTCTGTTACGCGAGTGAAGTCTCGAATATATTGCGAAAAACTCCAATTTTTCACAGCTTTATACCAATTTTTATTATCAAAATCCGACTGTATAAATCATTATTCAAATTGAAGTCTCCAACTATTATTTTTTCTTTATCAGAGTTAATCTCAAGCAGATTCTCGAATTGATCAATAAATCCTTTTAATTCTATTGAAGGAGATCTATATATTGTGATGACTTCAAAAGATTTGGTATTGCGTTGCATAACTGTTAGACTTATGACTTCTATTCAATGTAATTTGTATTGTTCAATTTTGTAGTGAAATTTGCATCAAGTTTACAGAAGATAACAATTCCACCTCCTCTTCCTTTTAATCTACCCTAAAATATTGTGACTCTATGTTATTTGAAAAATTACAAATTGAATACTTTTGACTAATGTTGTCTATACTGTAGTTCGAGTTTCAATTATATTAAGGTTTGGTTAAAAATCCTGTAAGTTTTGTATTTGCCTTTGGTTTTAATTGTGGACAAATCTTTAATTTGGTTGCATTTAATTTGACAGAACCATTGGTTCTTATCAAAAGTTCCGTAACCAGGATTTTTGGTTTGGGAAGGGAGCTAAATGGGAGGCTAACTATTCTTTTTGCTCTAAATAAGAATCTAACATGTCTGGTGGGGCTAAATAGAAGGCTTAACATGTCTCTTCGAGCTATTAATTAAAATAATTGCCAATTTTACACTTAAAAACCAAACTATTTGGAAATCTGTTGGGTGCTATAGACCCATAGCTAGTTACGGTCCTGCTTTTCAAGAAACTAGTCAACTTATTTAAATGCTTAAATACGTTTGAAATGGTTGTACAATCAGTTACTTAAACACATTTTTAGATCCTGTGATAAATCCATATGAAATATAGAGTAAAAATATGTTAATGAGTTTTATAAGCCAAACGGTTTCTGTTATGCATTCATATAAGGATAATATAGTTATAATGGCATTATTTTCGTAATGTAATTGTAATAACTTATGCTCTTTGATCTCAAACTAATTTATAATGAGAAGTATCTGTAACTGTTGGAGACGTAAAGATAATAACTTTTAATTATAATAAGTTTACAAACATCTCAAGTGACAATCTTCTCGTGAAGTGAATCCGCATTTAAAATCTTTTTTATTAGTAATTGAATAGTTTTCATAATACTCTTGTTTTACACATTTTAAAATGAGTGAAAAAAGTCTTCTTAAAGTATTACTTGTTTACTACTATTCAAATTTTTTTACTAGAAAACAAACTTTGTTTCTCATCGAAAGTTGTTTTTCTCAACAAAACATCAGTGAAATTGTTGAACAACTATTAAAAGTGGGCAAAAATTGTATGAAAAATAAGTTAAATAATTCACATCTATTTTTCAAGTTTGGCATTGAATTAACAGAAAATTATAATCAAACAAATTATTCGGGTATAATAAGACTCAGGTATTACTTATCAAAGTATTATTGCATGAAAAGAGACTATAAAAAAGCTGAAGAAGTGCTTAATTTTATCTACAATAATGTGAAAAATATTGATAAAAATGATAATTACCTGGAGAAAAAAATAATATTCAAGTTATCACATGTTTATTTCAAATTGAAAAATTTGAATGAATCAGAAGTAAAGTTAATTGAATTAATAGATTGTATTGAGAGAGAAAACACAAATGGTCTTCAAAAGTATAAATACCTCTCAAATGCATTTTACTTTTTGGGCTTAATATATTTGGGTCGAAAATATTCTGATGTTTGTATTTCTCTTCAATTCAAGTCAGCTGAATATCAGCAAAAATGCTCAAAAGTTGATAATTACAAAGTCTTCAACACTTCATTATGTATAGCCATAGCTTGTGGTCTATTCAATAAACCTAATCATGAATTCGCTCTGTTTTGGTTCCAAAAAGCTTTGGACTCTTTTAATAAATTGATGATTAGTGGAGACAAAAGAGCTCATAAAATAAGTTTAAGAGAATTGAATCAAGACATCGGTCTCTGTTATTATAATACTAATGACTTTAAAACATCAATTTTGTGGTTTGAAAACATTTTAAGTCAAGAGCAGACCAAAAAAGATAAGAAAATTTTTGAAACTTGTAATCATTTCCGAAATCTATGTTTAGAACATATCAGATATAATTCTCCTGAAGATGAAAACTATGTTTCTTCTAATTCTTCTAAAACTAAAACTATTTCTGATGACATGGAGTTAACTGAAGACACACATAAAGTCTGTCCACAAATACTAGACCTCATAAATAAATATAATGCCAAACAATTGACATTTATTGAAACTCTAAACCAAATCAAAAACTATTTGATATTAAAAGAAACTCAAATTGAACTGATTGTACGCAAATTGAAAAATTTCGGTACAATTTTCTATTACAAGAATGAGTTACAAAAAGCTTCTCTATTCTATAGATTTTCCATTGAATTACTCGAAAGGGAACCAAATTATGATCGCATAAACTTTTTCAAACTCAACAATCATTTTCTCAGTTGTATAGAAACCCCTCAGTTATACAGAGAGGAAATCTTGAAATCAGAGAAAATGTTAATGTATTTGACACAAGTTTTAGAGAATTGGGAAAAGAATAAAAATCATTATCTCATTGATAGATATGAAATACTATCAGAAGTTTATAAGCAGTTGGGAATGATTTGTGATCACAGAAAAGACAGAAAATCAGGACTTGATGTCTATGTAAAAGCTTATGAATGCTGTTTGAAATGGCAAAAAATCAATAATTTTGAAATTTATTTGATTACTAAACGTATCGCTAAATTAGTGAGGAATGAAAATAATTATGATTCAGCACATGATTGGTATATGAAATGTAATGATAGCTTAAATGCATTGAACTATAGACACAAATATCTCAAACAAATCGCAGAATTGAATTACGAAATCGGATATTTTGTATTATGTTATTTACAAAATCATAACAAAGCTATCGAATGGTTTGAGAAGAATATGAATTCTGAAGAGTTCAGTGACTTAACTGTTGTTTTGGAGAAAACGAAACTTGTTTATGGTGTTTGTCTTTATCACGTAAATGATTATAACAATGCTATCAAATACATCAAAACTGGTTTAGAATTATTTCAAAATTCTAATGAGCTATCAATGAGTGAAAAGGCATGTTTTTTCAAATATTTGGGCATTTCTTACATAAGTGTCGATGATTTTGATAACGCGAAAACAGCTTTGAATGTTGCGAATCATATGTTTAATAGAATTGATGACAAAACAGAAGTCGAAAAGTCCTTACAGGCAGATAATAGCTATCAATTAGGAGTTTGTTTAGGTATTTATTCGTGTGATCTTCCGAAAACGGACTGTGGATCTCACCAGCTCATACATATTTTCTGAATCGTTATTTAGACTTGTTATTCAAAAAATAATTCAGAGTGAGGAACGCCTATTTATAATAGTTACGCCCACTTTTCTCATTTTTCGGATAAAAACGTTTCGACCCATAAATGGTCAGTTCTTTGGCCGATTTTGTCAAGAATGGTATCATTCGACTCAGTTTGACGCATTATATCCAAACATGTACCACGCTAAGAATTCAGAGGTCGAGAACTCATCTTAACTCGAATAAACACTAAAATATTTCATTTTTGTTTTTTCAATAGCTTCTATGGAAACTGACTACTTCTGGTTGATCGACTTAAATTTTTTGTTTCCTAGAATTTGTTCATTGTTTGTACGACAGCATAAATGATCAGAAATGGTCACTTTGGATTCAGACTTGGTCAAATAAGGTATCAAATGGATCAGCTCACTGAACTGAATTTAACGATGTATCACACTTGGGTTTCGGGTATCGGAACCTAAATTTACCCATAGAAGCTATTGAAAAAAACAAAAATGAAATATTTTAGTGTTTATTCGAGTTAAGATGAGTTCTCGACCTCTAAAATCTTAGTGTGGTACATGTTTGGATACAATGCGTCAAACTGAGTCTAATGATACCATTCTTGACAATATTGGCCAAAGAACTGACCATTTATGGGTCGAAACGTTTTTACCGAAAAATGAGAAAAGTGGGCGTAACTATTATGAATAGAATTTCATCATTCTGAACTTTTTTAACGATTCAGAAAATATGTATGAGCATGGTGAAATTCACAGTCCTTTTTCGGAAGACCACCCATTTATTCTTTTATTTAGAGACTTAAATCAATTGATGAGTGAAAAAACAATTGAATTTATCTTAATTACAGAAATTATCAATTCTGAAGAGTATAGCGAGAGAGCAATTGTTTGTTTTGAGGAATCAATATCTCTATGCAAGTCGTTATCAGTTAAGGATAGCGGAGATAACTTTGTTTTAGGTTCAGCTCATTATAAGCTGGCGTCAAAAAGTAATAATTATAAAATATCTGTCAAGTATTATTCCGAAGCCATAAAATATTTTACAAACACAATGTATATGAAAATACTGTCCATCTGTAAAATCGCTGAATTGTATTCAAATACTATGAAACTAGAACTTGCAGTCAAGAAATTTTCAGAAGCTATCAAACTATTGACCAAAACTATTGAGGAAAAAAGCCATTTATTAAATGATGAAAAAAGTGTTGAAAACTTTTTTGACTCATTTCGCGATTACATAATTAAAACACAAATAGAAAACAAGAACTCGATTGAGAGGAAGAACTACTTCAGTGCATGCATTCGTATTTCAAAACTATATCTAATTACGAAAGACTTCAATCTTGGATTCTATTATTTTTCTCGTTTAAAACAATTATCCGAAGAATTTGAAGAATTGAAATATAGTTTTGATTCTCTATTACTTGGAATATCAGTGACTGCTTTTCAGAGTAAGAATGAAAATGCGTTGGATTTTATCGATAAAGCCATTGAATTATTGGGTTCAACAATAAGTGGCGCGTATTTACTAGAATTCAAGAGCAAATATGTCGATCAAATACAAGCAGAAGAATATCTCAAAACAGCGTTAGAGATACAGAAGTCTTCTGATCAAAAAACCTCAAAAACAAGTATTCCTTCAATTTATTTCAAATTAGCGAATATTAAGTTAGAAAATAATAGAAAAGATGAAGCGATTGCTTATATTAATGAAGCCAAAAAATATGTTAAACTTCCAGAACAACAACTTATTATTGATAGTCAGTTGAGTATAAGAAGAGATGTTTCGAATGGATATTGTCTTTTGATTAATAATATGGAGTCAATCAATATAAATGAGTTTAAGTTAATGTTTGAAAAGTCTAAATATAATACTGTACTTGAGAATGGACTCAATTATTATGAATTTGTGGATCAAATTTATAAAAATGAAGAAAATAGAGACTTGTTGAGAGTAAACGCTTTTGTAATGATTATTACTTCTTATGGAAATACAAAAGAAATTTCATTTCAAAACGAAAATGAAAAAGCATTAATAGAAGATATTATTGAAATGTTTGATAACAATTCATGTAAAATTCTTTGTAAAATTCCTAAAATATTGATTTTTATCACTCAATCAGAAGAACGAAGTGAACAAAAACAGAAGACTTCTGGCATTGATTGCGAAAACCAAAAACAGACAACTGATTCCGGAGATAATAGTGAAGAATTGGTAAAATTTTGTCCGTTAAGTGATATATGCGTTTGGAATATTCACTTCAATTGTCAACAAATCATTGATTTGATTCAATTAACACAAGTTTTAGAAAAACATATTAATGATCAAGAATTAGGAGAACTTTTCAAAATTACTGTAAGCTCTTTTAAACTTCAGTTTAATTTAACTTATTATTCAATAAATTATTTAACATTAGAGTTAATATTTAAAACTCTTTAATGAAGGAAAAAGAATTGCAGAATAAGTCAATTGACTGTGAAAGCAGTCAGAGATTGATTGGATGGACACATGACTTCTACTTCAATACTTTGAAAGAACTAACAAATCATGAAACGAATAGAATTGAAAATAAAGTTAATCAAAAGAATCATTTGAATCAAAAGACAGGAAAAAGAGTTGCTGTCATAATAAATAATTCATCATTTGTTGATTATGGTCACGACAGATACGGCACCGGCGCTGACATAATCAATATGACCGCCAAATTACTAGAGCTCTCCTATAAATTCATAATTAAAACTGACTTAAGAGGTTCTGAAATAAAAGAATTTTTTAAACAGTTCTCAAGTGAGAGCTGGCTCAACAATTATAATTCAGTAGTTGTTATAATTCTAACACATGGAGGAACTGATGTTATATATGGTATCGATAATATTCCTGTCAGATTAGAAGAGATCTTCGAACTGTTCAGTGATAATCATTGTCCCAATTGATAGGAAAACATAAGGTTTTCCTTATAAACGCTTGCAGAGGACGTAAGTCTTGTAAATGTTTCTTAAAAAATCCTGAAACAATTATAATTCAGTTGAATATCTGACAGAATTTTTGAAACGAATTAAATTTTGATATCATTTCTAAATTTTAATTTAGATAAAGAGTCGAAATTAGATACCGATTCATTTGATATCGAAAGTGTTGACACACATGTTAGTAGTGCTCAATTGGATTCAGGAAATCATGCATTTAATGATATGTTCATTTGGTATTCAAGTATTAACAGTACGTTTGAATTTTACTTATAGAATATTTGGTCAATGGCTAAAATCTGAAAATGGTTTCATCATGTAGAACTTGACGAGAGAACAAAATATACTCAAGATTTTTGGCCACGCCTACTCGTTCAATTCACTCTCACTTTTACTTTTATGGGTTTCACCAATTTCTGAGTGGGCGGAGCTTCTTAAAAATATAAAATTGTGCTCAATCGATAGCATTTAATGAGAAAATCGATAAATTTTCATTTCGTGAGGCCACGCCTCCCCGTTCGCTACATACACATACTTAAACTTTTTCAGTTTTAGGTATTGTTCGGCTCCTCTCTGCAGAACAATAAAAAAAAGTCGAAATGAGAGTTGGTAATGAACGGGGAGGCGTGACTCCACGAAATAAAAATATATCGATTTGTCTAATTGAATACTATCGATTGAGCATAATTTTATATTTTTAAGAAGCTCCGCCCACTCAGAAATCGGTGAAACCCATAAAAGTAAAAGTGGGCGTAACTTAAGCCGTGGCTAAAAATTGTGAATATATTTTTTTGTTCTCTCGCCAAGTTCTACATGACGAAACAATTTGCAGATTTTTATGGTCATTTAGTAGCCATTGACCAAATATTTCACTATAAAGTACACTAAAGAACTTTTTTTTATTTCCAGAATATGTATCATATCGTAATCCATCGAACGGAACGTGGTTTATATCATCAATAATTCGTGTTTTGGATCATTTCAATAATGATATTGAGATTTCACAAATGGCTAAATATGTAATAGTTTTTTACTAATTATTTAAATATTATGACCAAAACTCTTATGATCAAAATTTTAAATTAAAGTAAACTATCTCTCTATCTGTTTTTCATTAATTAATTTTAAAAAATTTTCTTTAATTGACTTTCAGGTAAATAATATGTTAAAGAATCGGTCGAATACTAAAGACTCACTTAATCCAAACGGAAGAATACAAATAACTGAAGTTGAATTGAGGGGTTGGAAAACACACTTTAAGTTCTAAATAAATGAGTTTAAGTTCGTAAGGCATTTGCCTAAGCACTTGCCTAAGCACTGCTGGTTTGATTGGCCCACAATTCAAGTCAATATAATTAGATCAAATGCCTGTAGTAGTCCCTATCAAAACATTTAATATCAATATTTGAGCCTTTTTGTGACAATTTAAAAACAAATTATCGACAAGTTGTGAAAAAAGAGTAAAAGTTGTCAAATAATATATTTTCTATTATTTGTATTATTCTACATGTAATTAATCAATTATATTGTATATTATAGTCTCAATAAATATTAGAATTTGATTGAATTTCATTTTGTTAAGAATCAAAGTTTTAAATAACTTTATGAAAACTTTTCACCTAAAAATTTGATCTAAAGATCTCTAATCTTTTTCTATAACCTACGATATACGACAAGATCCGCAAGTGCTCAGGCCTTACGAGTTATACTCAGTATAAATAAGTTTTTTTATTAGCAATTTCTCTATTTTAATACAGGAATTACGAGTTTATTCAGGTATTCATAAAATAAAGTATTGATAAAACAATAGAAACAAATTATAAGTTTGTCAGTGAATTATAACAACTTTTACGAAAATAATATACTCGTCTTATCAGACGTTTTAAAATAGAAATTAATTGAAAATATTTTCTATTTTAAAAGTAGGAAAAAAGTGTTTGACTTAACAGAAAAAAGTTCAAAGAAATAGTTGAATACAAGAGTGAAATATTTAAACAAACTTTGGATTCTTGAAAGACTAGAAAATAAAATTTGAAGTTTTTCTCGCTTTTCAGAATCCGCTGTCAAATGATTCAAACTTGAGATTCTGAGGCAAATATGTCTCAATACTTCTGATATATTTTTGAAGTTCTCCTTTAGTGTTGTCATCGAAATAGAAATAATATTCAATTTTAGGGTTGAGTTTAAGACCCATAATAGTGTCTATAGTCTTATTAGTTATTATACAAAACCTATCGCTTAAGTCTATTCTTCGGATTTGAGGACAACTTTTGATAACATCTATAACTCCAGAGTCTGTTATTTTAAGCATCGGATCAATTGGTTCTTCTTCTAAATCATAAACACTATCAACGACTCTGAGATCTGATAAATGTTGAAGTTTTGCAAAATTATGTAATGTTTTATCAGATATTATTCTATTTTCGGTATAGATTTCAATAGTTTTGAGATTTGGTACAAATAGATGAAAGTCTTCAAAGTGTTTGTCATTCAATTGAGGAATTTCTAGCTTTAAATGTTTCATATTTTCACAACGTTTTAAGGCTTCGATATTATCATAGCTTAAAAAGACTTCATTTCCTTCATAATCAATCGTAAATTCACATCTAATGAGAGCTTGATATGCGCTCAAAATCTTGAAAAATCGTTTATTAATAGCTTTGAGATTAGTTTCCTGTTCGACATATACTGTGAAACAAAGTTTCTTCAGATTTTTGCATTCATTTCCAATCATTACTAGTCCCTTCTCTATATCCATGGCATTCATATTCACGTCATTAATAATCAATTCCAAGACTTCTAGTCTTTCAAATCGAGACAATTGCGAAAATTCCTCTTTTTTAACGATGTTTTCACTTAAACCCGAACTTATTATGTGATCAAAACCTAAATTAATTTCTTTAATTTGTTTGCAATAATGGTCTGCAAACTGTTTAAACTCTTCGAAAGCCAATGAATCTCTTCCGAAAACTATTTTTTCTAACTTTGAGTAATAGTTATTCGGTTTTGAAGTAATGATAGAAATATTGTCGAAATAAAAGGCTTTAATATTAGGCGTGAAATCGTATAAAACTCTTGAATGTTCTCTACTATCAAAAGGAGTTGTATTTAAGAAATTAATTGACTTCAACTTTAGGCCACATTTTTGACCGAAAAGTTTCACATGTTTTTCGTCCACTGAATCAAAACCTCTTCTATTAATCGTTATTTTCTCCAAATATTTACAATTAATACCAATTATTTGTAGGATTTTGTTATTAATTAATAATTCAGATGAAAATACGATTTCTTTAATAAACTTAAACTTCTTTAATAGTTTTGTGAATAAGTTTTCTCTGATTTTTGAGAAGTAATTGTAATAATTATTACTTCTGTAGAGTAATCGTCTCAATAACTCATCGACTGATTCATTATAAGAGTCATTAAAATATTTTAATTTGAGTTTAAATTGTTTATTGAATATCAAACTTTTCCACTGTTTTGAAACGCATTCATAACGAAGTTTATCACTAATTGATAAATAACTTAATATTAATTCACATAAATCGTCACCAAATCTATAAAACGAGTCTTTACTATACTTTTTATTATTTAAATCATTTTCTAATTCAATTAATTTCACTCTTTGTCTTGTTTTATACATTTTAATAACAATAAAACAATATTTCGCACAAAAGTTACTTAATCTTCATATCAATTATAAGTTCAATGTTTTTATACTTTATTTAATGCTATTTTTTCTCAAAACATGTATTTTATACACAAATCAAACACTAAATTAAAAGTTTATTTTATTCATTAATTCATATAATATTTGTATTAATTGTTAAATAATATTTATTTATTATTTGAAAACATTGACAATAAAAGCATTGCATTTAATGTTTGTTTTGAAAACAATAACAAAGCGCGCACTCAATGCTCAAAAAACACGTTTAACGCGCATAACATTCAAATACTATCTATTCGCTCATATTTTGCGCTTAATTTTAAAGTTAAAAATATTTTTGTCACTTAAAAATATCAATTAATTGACTAATAAATTGACTTATTATTTATTTAAATGATGGTATTCATGATTAAAATGATAACAAAATACAATATTTTGAAATAATTAATAACTTGAAAGAATGACAAAAATAATTATTTCTCTTAAACCAAAAAATATTGTAAAACTAAAAGACCTGAAAGTTTTCAACAGATCTATAATTATAACTTATTTGTTGCAAAATCTTGATTAATAGAAAGATGTTTATAATTGAATTCGAAGTTTTAATAGACTTGACACAACTCTATGATAATTACAGCTATTTATAACTTAATAAAAATAATTAAATTTTAGATTCTTGAGCACTATTTTCTCAACAGACTTGATATAATATATACTCAACTTTAGGATTGAGTTTAAGACGCATAACAATAAGTTTGTTGAGTTATATCATAATTACTGTGAAATAATTTAACTTCACGACAACTATTAATCATATCACAAAAACCATTGTCTGATATTTTAAGCAATGGATCATTACTTTGTTCTTCTTCTGGATTATTCCAAATGAGACTCAACTCAAGAACAGATAAATTTTCAAGTTTCGCGAAATAATGTAATGTCGTGTCAGATAACCAACAATTAGATGAAGAGATCTTAAGAGTTTTCAAATTAGGAAACAATAGATTAAAATTTACTTCTTCTCTAAGAATCGCTTCAAAGGATAACTCTTTCAATTGTTTACATCCGTTCGCAATCATTAGTAACCCTTTATCTATAGATCGCATGTAATTATCATTAAAATCTAATTTTAAAACTTCTAGTTTTGTGAATCGAGACAACAGTGAAAAGCATTCTCTTCTCGAGTTGTCTTCAGTTGAATCCGATCTCATTATATCACTAGAGCTTATTTGTCTGATTTCTCTGATTTGTTTGCAATAATAGTCCGCAAAAAGTTTAAACTCTTTAATAGTCATTGAATTACAGCCAAAAACTATTTTCTCTAACTTTGAGAAATAGTTATTCGATTTCGAAGTAAAGATAGAAATATTGTCGAAATAAAAGGCTTTGATATTAGGTGTGAAGTCGTATATAATCGCTGAATGTTTTAGATATGAGAAGAGAATAGACTTTAATTTTTTGCCACATTTTTCACTGAAAGTTTTAACGTATTTTTCTTCAACTCCATTAAAACCGTTTCCATTAATGACTAATTTATCTAAATATTTACAATTATTGCTTATTATCCGAAGTAATCTATTATTAATTATCAAATCATATGAAAATCTAATTTCTTTAATGAACTTTAACTTTTTGAGTAAATTTCTGAATAAAGTTTTTCTGATTTTGAAGAAAAGATTACTTTAATAAGTGAGTGGTCTCACTATTAGTTCTTTGTGTTCATCAAAACGATAATCACTTTTAAGAACCAAAAAAATTTTTGCTGTTTATTAAATATCAAACTTCTCCAAAGTTTAGAAACACATTCATAACGAAATTTATTACTAATTAATAAATAACTTAATAATCACACAAATCATCACCAAATCTTTCAAAAGAGTCTTTACTATACTTTCTATTATTAAAATCATTTTTCAATTTAATTATTTTCACTCTATGTCTTGTTTTATACATTTTTATGTTTCACACAATAATTGCATACATATTGATTGACACAAAAAGGTTAGAAAAACTGTTGTGAACAATAAGTTCAATATTTATAATTTAAGCTTTGATTGACTCAATGCTTTATAAATGATTCATATATTCAAAGGAAAATTTACTAAAATATAATTAAGAGAGAAATAATTATTGAAAATTTTCTTTGAAATAATATTTTTTATGAGTTTCATAAAGTGTATTACAGTAAATGTCAATAAAGGCTCAGATAATTTCCTCAATTCCTATAATCTATAAATCAATTTAATTGAATTACAAGCTAATTGTGAGCCTTCAGAACTTATTCATTAGAATTAATTTAATTTCTGACATAGTATTTAATAACTTTGGTCACTCTTATTAAATTATCAAGAGTAATGCTAAGAAAATGATATGTATGCACATTAAAGTAAGAGAATTAATTGTGATAGATAGTTATCAAAAACAACTGTTGTTTTCTATTAGAACTTCTGTATTATGACTACAAGTGAATATAAAAATAGTTTACTTAGTGCTGCAGTTGTTTTTGATAATGATAATTAATCCTCTTATTTCAATGTGTATACATATTATTTATTTTAACCCAAAATTGGCCGATAATGTGTACACTAATTATATGAAAGCACATAAAATTGGGAACAATTATTGTCTGCGCTCTACTTAAATAATTCAAAATTAATTATTGATAAAAGTTTGACTGATAGACATTTGAACCATGATTTGAAAATGATAACAGCAAAAAGTTGAAACTTGAATTTGTTTATCTACCCTTCGGTAGAAGTAAAGCATATTTCTGGCCCTTATATTAATGAGTTGGCGATCTCTCTTTTAACACATTATATCCATGAAAGCCGATGTGAGAGTATTTTTTGCTTCAATGCATTTCAAAAGCCATTCATAATCTTCTTTATGTTTTTTAGAGACATTTTCTACTTTTACTTCTTTTAAGATATCGTCGATTGAAAAATGTTTATAAGCTCTATCATACAAATCACACAAATCATTAAACCAAGCGATCAAAGCGTAACATCAAGTAAATGGAATTGAGCCAAAAGTTTTATTTCAAACTTCTAAAAATCAATATTTTTTATTTAGGCGATAAGTTTTCAAAGTGTTCTTTTCCATGAATTCAATTATAATTCTTTCTAATACTTGACAACTATTTCTCATATTGTTATTCATGTCAATCCATATTTATGACAGATTTACAAAATACTTACAACTCATCTATTCTTATAAAATTAAAATAATTTTTCCTGAATTTCCTAAATTTAAGATTTTTTATTTATTTTAAGTAAAAAAGTTTCCAATAATTTAGTTATACATTAAGTTAAATGCAATACAAAAAAGTTGTGTTATTTCTCACATTTGAAGGCTTTATTGCTATGCATTTTATCGATTTCTAACATTTTATATGAATAAAGAATAAAATAAATGCAATCCAGTAATGAAGCGCATCTGACAAATGGCAAGAATAGCTGAAATGACAAAAATATACATTTTCTAACGGCATAGAAAAATGTCTCTTTGGGAATGTTGGCGCCCAATAAAAATCAATACAATTCTTACATATATCTAACTTCTAAGACTCTGTCCAACTCATCAAGTCTTGAGAAAAGACAGCTTAACTTCTAATACTATATATAGAAATTTGGTTTCAACTCGAAATAGTCTTTATATAACGGAATAGTTACAGAATAAATATATATTTCAGTAGTGATTGCGAGTAAGAATTGGTAAAAATAAATATTTGATGTTTGGAATCTAAAGCTATTTTAGATGTGATAAATAGTTATAAAAGTTTTGTGGACTTTGAAGTGAGACATGCGGCCGATTATAGTGCCTCACAATCGGTTTCCATCCACAGAATTATCTACTTATAGATATCAAACAGAAGCTTATAATCATTATCCTGTTCGAAGTCATAATCCTAACTATCCCTATCTGGACGTGTATCCAAATATATACCATCCTTACGACCCCATAACCGGTGAATACATTAAACCTATACAACCTCGAACTCAATCACTTGTGAACATTGGTGTCAACACTTATGACAGTGAAAGTGATTCTTTATTACTGTGTTGTGACTGTTGGGCATTCAAAATTCCGGTCAACTGTTTAACTGTTTCCTTATTTACTAATTTAGTTCTTATAGTATTGTTTACTATAATTAAGTATCATTTTATTGATCCTAAAATAACTTCTAAAAATACTAGTGCTTTAATTGAGGAAATTATTCTTATTCTGTTATTCTGTGGAGTCGTTATATTGATTGCAATACTTGTTCGCTATTCTTGTCATGAGAATCGGAGACAACAGTTAATGTCGTTTTTTAACTGTTGCAGAAGTGATGCCGAAGAAGATGAGAACAGAAGAGTTCATTTAAATAACTGTAATAATTATTATTCTCACAGATGTGATGAACAATTTGTATGAATGAAAATGACTTTTTGAGTCAATCAATATTAAAATTTTTTATTTGACTTTTGACTGAATGATAAATTGAACATTAATATGTCATAATATAATTGAATTTTGATTTATTAACTTATGAATTAAATATATTGAGTGCATTTTTCACTTATTAAACTAGAAGAGAACAGATCGATGTGTGACGAGTGGTTTGTAATGTTTTGTTGAATAGTTTTTTTGTAGCTAATGGTCCAAAATTGATTCTGAGTCCTAACTTTTAATAAGCAAATTTAACAATTTTCTAACAATAAATTATTATTAATAATTAATGTATTCGTTTAATTTGCTTAATAGAAATTCGGGTGAATTCCTGCCATTCATTTGGTATAATCATATCAAGAAGTTTTAAAACTAGTTGTCATATAAGAAAAACGTGTGACTCTAAAAAAATCTTTTACTTAATAACTAATTAAACCACAATTTATTTATTTAACATTTTAATAGCCCTGAAGATGATCTTAGATTAGAGCTAAAAACGTTTGGCTTTCAATAAAGTATTATTTTTACGGACTATTTTCGCTGTTAAATAAATAAGAGTTGATTCAATTTATGATGATTTGACATCTTTTAGTCACACGAGTCAACACAACAATCATTTAAACTGAGAGTTAAAGAAAGTTAAGTTCTTAAATTGAGTTGAAGCGTATACTTCTGTGAAGCATTCCTATTCTTTTAGAGATAATACATGTTCAAAACCCCGAAACTCAAAATGCCAAGACTAGGAAGTATACATTATATCAACTTTATATAACCCAATTTTAAATAACAGAAGACCTGATACCAGTTTTGAGTGCAGTCTCAAAATCATTACGAATATTCCAGAAAACTTCAAGAGTTATGCAATTATAATGCTATTGGATTGGCTGCTGATAAAACTTTAGAGCATTTGTTATAACTTATAAGGTATTTAAGTGAAAGAGAGAAGAAAACTATTCATAATTCAATTAAAGAATATTTTGTGATGAACGAAACTTTTTTTGATGACTTGAAAATGCATTCTAATATTAACTGCAACTTTTTACTTAAATAACTAGTTTTACTGAAGGTATATTTGATATTGAATTTAATTTTTCAGTGCATATAATATATGATGTAACATAAATACATACATGTCACATTCCTAATTATAACTTCAAGCCAGCACTTTTGTGAAACATTCCTATAGAAAATGGGACAAAATTTCAAGATTAGTTCATACAATTTGAGGGCAATTTAATTTTCTATTGCTTCCCGTTTAATAACCAATAAAAGATAAAAATAAAATGAGATCCCAATTATTATGCTGTTTGTTAATTGAATTCACGAATTCAGAATATTCTGTGTCCATATCATAATCGACCTGTCTAAGTGTCAGATTATTAATAAACTATTTTTTCTTCAAGAAGAGCTATTAATTAGTTTTATCATTAAAAGTTTGCTTTCTCTCAAATATATATTTCAATTTAAATGTGATATAAAAATTTGGTGCCTCTATTATATTCTTCTATTTTGTATGAAAATAAGAAGGAACCCCTTATTTTCCCCATATTTAGGTTTAAAATAAAAAACTTACTACAAATTTTTCGGAATCTTTAAATACTTTTTTATCAATTTCTCGTTTGCTGACATTTTTAGCCTTTACCTCTGCCTCTATCCACTGATGAGCGTAATGTTCAACACAATTATCCACTTTCTGATTGAAATAAAACCAAATTTTAGTAAAAAGTATTTTTCTAATTGAATGAGTGATTACTTTACTAGTTGTTTCATATGTGTAGCAACAAATATCTTTTCTTGTATAATTTCCGAATTCATTACAAATCTCTTTTGCACATTTAGCCCATGAGTCTTAATTTATTTGTGATAAAATATAGGTTTGAAAATTTAATCTTGTCATTAAAACGTATTTAAAATTTAGTTTATACGTGAATTTAAGCCAAACTACTGATGAAAAGAGTTACCTGAAAATAGAGGCCATGATGACTCACATTTTGCTACTGCATCGGCTTTTTCTTTTGATAAGCTATCATTACATGTGGTTAATAATAGTTCCCAAGATTCCGAAGCAATTGAAGTGCTTCTATCAGTTGTGATGATTATTATAACAAATAGGGAAAGAGAAAAACTTAGCAGTTTTATTTCAAACATTATAAATTAATATGGAATGTTCAACAGTTCAATATTATGACCGACACTGTATTCTATGACTATTTAAATACTTAATTGTATAAAGTTTTAAGCAAAATATTGATTCAGATTTGTATTAATCAAACACTAATCAATAGCACTAGATCAATAAAGCAAATCAATAGATTATAATGAAATATTGAATCGTTAAGTTCTGTTTTATAATATTCATTCTACAGTTAATAAGGTTTAAATTTGACTTCATTTTAAGAATAGTCATATGTATTTATGCAGGTGAATTTATTTTATAAAACTTTGAATAATTAATACTTTTGTTCATCAATGATCTTCAACAGCGGTCGAGACGTAGATATTGTTAATATGTTTTAACGATTTGAATATTGTAGAAAAATATGTTTTATAATTTAGTTCACAATTGATTAAATTGCATAATTAATTGCATCACGAGTCATAATACTAAGTCAGTTTTGTTTCTTAACCTAAACAAAATTACAATAGTTACTAATTCTTAATCATTTATTTAAAGCTAATTTTAATTGATTTTTGTTCAGTGCTTTGAGAATAGGTTTATATTACTCCTCTCCTTAAAACAGACGGTTTTAGTCAAAAGAAAACGTTTAAGCTGTAATGGACCGTTTGATCATTAAGGATACTAATGTAATAGCAGCGCCCGATAACTCAGTTAGCTCTTATATACTGCCAAAAACTTTTATGATTATTTTTAAATTAATTACAAAAGACAGTTGTTTATACATTCTATGAGACATTTTTGAGAATCGCATAAGTTTTATTTTAAATTATACTAATACATTGAAGCATGAAATAAGACAGTAAATAATGTACTTTTATGTAAAACAAAACAAAATATGATTTATATGATGTCACATACAGGGTGGTAAGCAATGATTTGCTAGGGGTCTAGAGCAAAAACTATAATAGATAGCGCCAAACCAATTTCAAATATGCAATTGGTTTTGCTCTATCTATCATACTTTTGCTCTAGACCTTTTTGATCCTGATAAATTCGAGAATCAGTTTTTGATCAAAGATTCCTAAAATAAAGCTCAAGGCTCTCACACTGATTTCTGAAATAAAGTTTTTTTTATATATTTTGAACCTAGAATCGGAATATGAAATCGGTTTGGCCCTAGACAATACCTATTGTTTTTGCTCTAGACCTCTAACAAATCATTGCTTACCACCCTATACTTTACAATAGATATTTACTTCGTATAATAGCGAATAAATCATTTTGTGAACACTCATTTTCCTTATAAAATCTCGAAAAATATGATTGAACGTAAGCCATAGGTAAGTATTGGGGGGGGGGGGGGGATTTCAAAAGTTTTACTTAAAAGTAAAGTCGAGTCGCTAGACTGCATGGAACAAAAATTATTCAAATCGTATTTTTTAAAAATTTATGTTTGAAAGGTACTTAAGAAAGTACGAAAATTCTGGTTACGGCACAGCTAAAATCTCAAAAGTTTTGTCGGGACTAAAAACAACGCTTCTCCATACATCCATAAAACAAAAGATAAAACATTATAGAATTTATTTGTTTTTATGGCTTTTAATGTAAATTACTATGTCTCTCATCGAACAAACAGCACCAATACTTGAAAATTGTTGGTCTCAAACATATTTTACTTCGAAAATATTTTTATTTTTTATTTTTGTGAAAAAAGTTAAAGTATTAATTAAAAAAAAGATTCAAATTCTTGTCTCCCTTTCTTTTTTCAATATCATTGAATATTTTGTCATAATAATTGTGGCTTAAAATATGTCAATTATTATATTGAACAATAAGTGTTCGTATTTCTAATTGAAAAAAAATTGCTTTATAATTTACGGTGAGAATACCTTTTACTTTTCCTTTGATTTTTTTATCCAGAAATTAGTTCGACAAGACATAATCATTCTGGTTATAATGGGTTAGAAATTTGGGGAATCAGAACTTTCATTCAACACAGAGAGGTTTTTCAAAATAAGGAGGTTTAAAGATTGTTGTAAATTGTGGTAAATTAAATTGAAATGCAGTAATCGGGGTATTTTGAGTGAAAGAAATCACTTTATTTCACTTTAATTTACTTTTTTTAAAACATGACTTTATTAATTCTAGCTCTTTTAAACACATCTGGAACACATTTTACATGAATATTTAGCCGAAATAAATTCATACATGCCACAAAGCCTCAATTATAACTTGAAGCTAGTATTTTTGTGAAACATTTCTATAGAAAATTAATTCCATATTGCATGAAAATAAGAATAAACAGAATTTTTCCCTTATTTAGATTTAAAATAAGAAACTTACTATAAATTTATTTTCATCTTCAAAAACTTTTTTATCGATTTCTCGAATGCTTAAATTTTCAATCTTTGCTTCTGCCTTTACAAACTGATGAGAATAATATTCAGCACAATTATCCATTTTCTGATTGAGATTAAAACTAAATTTCAGTAAAAAGTATTTTTCAGCACCTCAAACCTAAAATACTTTACCTTGTGATGAAACATAACTTCACTCAAAAATAATTTCATCAAAAATACTCGAAGTTAAGGTACAGAAAATAGTCAAAAACTGCTTCAGTCATTAATGAGAAAGACTGTACACCATCAAGGATGGTTTACTTGAAATTGATAAAAACTGCGTTTTATGGTTATATACAGGTTCAAACATATGCAGGAAGTAAGGCTTGGCACCGATCTACCCCGGCGCATCCGAAGTCGGTTTCGCTGACTCGGATATTACCTAACTAATTTTTATTTATATATTCAATTTAGGCTTATGGCGACAAGTATATCCATCTGAATCAGTCGAGTGTATATTCATTCAACTCGTGTTAATAAGCTCCATAAAATGGCTATCTTCAAATTTTAAGTTTTGAAAAAAAAATTTTTTGGGAGGTTAAAGTAAATTTACTCAGAGACCCTGGGTCAAGGTCAAGGTTTATGTCATCCGACTCTGCTCAACAAACTGAACAAAATGAATATTTTGGATTTTTTGTTAGGGGGTTGTATTTTTCAATGGGTGGTTTTATATTTATAATGACAAACATTGCTTTAATCAAAGTATTACTTAAATATTGTTTAAACATTATATTTTAAATAACTCTTATTCTAAGGAAAATTACATTTAGATAACAAATTACTTTAATTTCTTTCATTTCTGGGGCAAGTCCCCGTGTCCCGGGCTGGGGTGTTGGCAGGCGCACCGTCCTGCTGGAAATAACACCCTCTATAGAATGCCAATAGAATTATTTCGCTGAGCAATAATACTCTTTAAACCGAAATAGATTTACCCCCCACGGAGCCCGGACCTGACCCCCCCTGACTTCTATTTATGGGGTCATCTCAAGAACCTGGTTTACAAAAAATAATTTACAAACTTTGGATGATTTTAAAGAGCAATATCTAAAACGAAATTAAAAATATCAGTAAAGAAACTTTAAAAAAAGTATTTAATAATTTAATTAAAAGAGTTGAAAATATTTGGATAACAACGGCGGACATTTCCAGAATTTGATGTCATACTTAAAGCAATTGTACTTTTCTAACACTATTTTTGTATTGACTAATTTGAAAAGATTTACTGAATAAAAGTTTAGTGATAGTTAACTAGTTTTTCCTAATTTGAGTTTTGAAGCTTTGAAGTTATAATGTTTATAACTTTATTGAAATGAAAGCTGCATTACTATAACTTTTCAGTCCTGTTTTATGTGAAACAATCTGTATATGATAATTTGACTCATTCAATGAAAATAACTTTTAGATCTCAACTATTAGAGCTTGATATAGATGTAAAATTTGAAAGAAATATTTTTTGACTCTCCAATTCATTCATAAATCAATGTAATTTTACATAGATTGGTGCATACTGTAAGCCCTAATCGTTAGTGAAGAGCATAAGCTAATTATGTGTGAGCTTTAGCTTAATTTTTATGGCTAGCTTTAGCTTCACTCTTTATTACGAGCTTTAGCTTCATTTTTAAGGAGAGCTTTAGCTTGAGCTTCGAGCTTATAGTAAGAAAAATATCTCACTTTTTCATTCGCAACTTTCATTTCGCTATACAAAAAGATTGTTTACACAATTGAAATGAAGGTTTAAGATTAGATAACTCAAATGTTTGGTAAGAAATTTCCCTCAATTTCTAATTTTATCAAAAGATTAAAAAAATAATTTCAAAGTCAAAATATTTTTGCCTTTTTTCTAAATAATAGAAGCTTAGAAGCTCATAGCTTTAGCTTTAGCTTAGCTTCCCATGCATGAGCTTTAGTTTCAGCTTATCCCAAACCATTCGATTTGGCTCAGCTAGCTTAAGATAACTTCAGCTAAAGCTTAACTTATGCTCTTCACTACTAATCGTTAACCAAGTTTTTCGAATAATTATGAAACCATATTTTATTGTTTACTAACTATTTCTGTAGTAATGATTAAAATCATAACTTTTCAGTGCATTTTTATAATTAACAAAATGAGTTGTGAATCGTTTCTCAAAGTGAGAGCGAAATTATTAATATAAGTTTAACTTTAGTGAACTTTAAGCCATCCTTCAATTTTGATTAGTCAAATTTTTGACATATTTCAGGCACATTAATAATCAAGTTCTTTAGTACAAAATACTGATACAGTTAGACCCCGATTATGGCAAGTCGTCGGTGCTATTGAAATGAGTTGCCATAATCGGGGTTTGCCATAATCC
>JAQFZT010000649.1:0-21979 GCA_034696325.1 Camisiidae sp.
ATTGAAGAAATATTAAAGAATTGAAGGCAAAAGTGAGAAACAATACCTCCACATAACCACTTAATGGGAAATCTTTCCTAAAGGGATGTCCTTCAAAGCCATAATCAGTGAGAATACGTCTCATATCCGGATGATTAGCAAAGAAGACGCCAAACATATCCCAAACTTCTCTTTCATACCAATTCGCGCCTTTAAAGAGCTCACAAATCGATTCAATTGGTGTCAATTCGTCAGTATATGTCTTGACACGAATTCTTGCGTTATAACGAAGTGATAATAAATGATATATGATTTCGAACCTGAACTGACGTGTAGGCACATCCAGGCCCGCGATGTCTGTTAGGTTTGTGAATTGAGACGAATGATTGTCTTTCAAGAATGCTATCACTGGAACCACTCCTTCTGGTGCTATCATTACTTCTAATTCGTCGCAATGCGTTAATTGAATTTTTTGAACATATTTTGGTAAACATTGAGCCATATATAGAGAAAATTCAGTCAATTGTTTACGTTTTGCTGAGTCTTGTTCTCTAACTGTTGGCTTCTTTTCTGCTTTAATTTCACTGCTTTCATATCTCTTTTGTATTGCAATTGAACTCCTCATAAATTGTGGACCAATTATCTTTGATATCAAGCCAATTGGTTTTGTCAATAGTCTTAATGATGCCATTTTTCAATAATTATTTATAAATTCAATATTTTTAATAAAATGCAAACATTCATATTAATCACTGTTCACAAAACCCATTACATCAATAACTGTTCACAAAACCCATTACATCAATATTACTGTGAAAATAGTTATTCAATAAAATTATCGGATTTTAAAACTCTTTAATTAATATATTTTCTAATATTTAAATAAAGAAATTATTTTAAACGCAAAACTAATATAATTTAAAAGTTTTCAGAAAAATTTCGGTAAGAAATAACTTTTGAAAAATTTAATAAAATTGAAATAATTTTTGGAAATAACGTAATTCATAAATGTCTTGTAATAAGTGTGTGAATGTTTTGACAAAAATTTCACAAATACTATGAGAGAGAAATAGGGAGGAAAACAGTTATCGAGAGTGTAGTGAAATTTCTACTAGAAAATGATTATATGAAAAGTTGGGGTTCTTTTAATTGACAATTAATATCTTTGAAAAGGTATATTTGAATTGATATTTGATGTACTAAAAGGTCATTCATTATCAAAATTGTATCGAAAAGTGCAGGTTTTTGAGAATAAATTTGATAAACATTGAAATATTAATAAATTCGGTGATAATTTAAATAAATAATTGAACGAAAATGTTGTCGAATATAATGAAATTAAGTGTAAATTATGGACAAATGTATAGAATTAGTTATAGATGTATGGCTTCAGCACAAGCAACTGATCCCATACAGAAGCTATTTGTGGACAAAATCCAAGAATACAGCCAAAAGTCTAAATCAACTGCTGATGGTTTAGTGGATGCCACGCCTCAAGTCGTCAAAGGTCTCAAAGAAGACATGGAAAGAGTGGCGCGAACTTATGGTATCAAAGATGAGAAGAATATCGCAAATCTGGGCCTCAAGTTTGACGCAGAAATGAAATTGGACTCAATCAACATGTCTAAGGATTAACTCTATTCTTATTCATCAGATTTTTCCCACTCATTTTCAATATCAATATTTTATTGTTTAAATTTAATATTAAAAGTAATTGTTATTATTATTTCAGTTTAGGATAAGATGTCAATCAATAATAGCTTCAAATCAGTTGAATAATAAAAATTAGATTTTGATTTCAATATAGAATAGAATATTAGTTATAAATTAAATTAAATCAAAATTAATTGATTCTATCACTTGTTTAAAACATATTTTCCCAAATTTTCAAGAGATTTTTAGAATTAATTAACTTATAAAAAGTTGCGAATTAGAGTTGTGTATCGGGTCTCGAGTCACTCAAAAATTTTGTTGTCAGGTCTCGATCGAGAGGAACCCCGAGACTGGTTCGAGTATCGAAATAGATTTCTAAAAATTTCACCTCTATTTGAAATTTATTTGAGAAAAAATCTTAACTTCAATTAGAATTTTGAAGTTTTAATATAGACTTAGTTTGAAGTTTTGAAACCTTTAGTCAAATACTCATCTCTAAAACCACTGTTTTTTACTTTAAAAATAATCAGTTCTAGAATTTATTCCGAACTTATTTTCTTATAATTTTTTAAAGAATTCAATACTCTATAAAAGTTGGACTAAAGTTTTGTTGAAAGGTCTCTAAAAGTAAAAGAATCCTATTTTTAACGCAAAGATTCTCAGATAACTTGAAAAGAAAGTTTGTTTAATAAACTTGTTATTAATATTGAGCCCACTCTTGAAACTTAATTCTTTTGTAATAATCACTTGAAAGAAGTCTCTGATATCGATTACTAATCAATTTTTTGAGCTAAAAATACATTAAAACAGCAAAGAATTAATACATTAAACTTTTTCCCAACCTTTTTGACGAAATGTACCACTTTTTGAATGAAAATTTTTTCGCGTACCAGTAATTTAATTAACAAATTAAGGATTTTTAGGTATGTTTTATTCCAAATTTACAGCTCAAAATTGGTATTAAATTTTTTATTTTATAAGTAATCAATTCTAGGCTCGATTTTGCTTAAACACAATCTGAAATGAGACTAGAAAACATGGAATAAGAATAAGTTGAATGTTGATAATACTGAATATAGGGCTTATAAAAAGCCGATTATCTTCTTTTCCTTTAATTTGATTTGATTTTCTTTGATTTGATTTAATTTTCCTTTGATTTACAAAAGTATATTATCTTCAACATTTGAACCTAGGCGTACCACTAATCACCTCTCCGCGTACCAATTAGTGGTACGCGTACCACCGATTGGGAACCGCTGCATTAAAGATATTAAAAGCAATAACTTATTGCCTTCATATCAGATCGTAGTCTATGAATAAAAAGAAGTAAAAATTGCACGTAATTTATATACTATTAACATTTGTTGTTGTATTAGTTGTTGAGTAAATGTGAACCAATCAGATCACACTTTTCTCACAATAAGTTTATTATTCAACAGCTGACTGTCTGTCTGTCAAAAATTTGGAAATAAAGTGTTAATTTTGTCTATTTTTATAATAAATAAACATATTTTTCACAAATTAATTAAATCAAAACAATTGTCATAATGTCTCAAAACATTTCATCAATTTATTTCTCTCGACTTTTATTTATTTATTGAATATTAACGTCTAAAATGGATTTTTTACAATAAGACATAATAATATAGACCTTTATTTATTTATTTCCATTTATTTATGTAAGTATTTTATGTTATATTTTATGAATTTTATATAAGTATATAATGTAGAAAATTATGGTTAAATGATATCAAAAATTAGTTTATGTTTTATATGAAAAATATTGAAATGAAAATTTGCATTTTGTTATGCACTTCAATACCAGTTCTATCGCTTAATCCTTGCTTTAAATTGATATTAAACGCAAAATTTGATATAATTGTTGCATAAAATAATCGGTTATTCATTGAAAAGTTAAAAATTTAGATAAAAGTTAGAAATTGATAAGTTTTTAATAGAGTTATTAGTGATAGTAATAGTGCGTAAAGGAATGCAAAGCGGGAATCGATTGGCGCTCAAAACCGGCGTAAAGATAGAGAGACTCCCATTGCGATAGTGAGTGAGAGCGGAGTTGTGCTCAACCGAAAACTGACTCAACAACTATTCGAGCACTTGATGAGAGACTACACTCATCGCTAGCACTTTGTTCACTAGTATTAGTTATATTTATTTTATTTTATTTGAACTTTTAATTATTACAAGATTTAATAATTGGTATGTTTTTAACTTTTATTTAATTAAATATAAATGAATAAATGGTTTGAAAGCTTCGTGAAATGCAAGCCTTTATAGCGTTGTCTTTGTGTTAAACCAATACTGAGCGCCTCAACAGTATATTTATATTATATTAATATAAACATACTTTTCTACTTATTATAACTTTTAATCAATTCATTCATTTCTAAATCAATTACTTTTAAAGTAAACTTAAATATTTCATTTTCTCGTTCATATCATTTTAATCTCAATTTTTTGGCCAAAAGTTACTTTTAATCACTATTAAGGAATGTATCAATAGATGAACAAAAGGTTTGGCCCGCGTTTTCACTGTTGGCATTCCTGCATATTTTAGCCCATATTTTATATTTTTAATTTCACTTTTTTTTATTCTTGTTTTTCATTGATTTTGTTTTTATACAGATTTTATAATTTAATCGTTTGGCAGTCAATTGGCTCAAAATGTCGAGAAGAAGGTCTTTAAGTCTTTTAGTTTACTTTTTCTTAATTTGTTTCTTATAGTGAGAAATGTTTGACTAATTGTCCATCTCTTGGACACTATTTGTCCATCTCTTGGACACTATTTCTATAAATGACTTTTAAACGCAATTATTATAATGAACTCACAGCTCGATTGTGACCAGAAGTCTTAGAGCGCGGACGAGTCAGAACTATGCAACTGATGGTCAGTTAACTATCCCAACTATTTTGAGGAGAAAAAGAAACGGAAGAATCAGACAATACGAGGTTTGTTTGCGTTGATAATTAGCTATTATTTTAATGATTGCATTGATATATTTGGGCGCCGTTTGCATAATGAGAACTTTTTATCTTAACTTTTATTTTCGTAACACATCTATTAAAACAATACTTCCTATGTTTGAGTAAAGTTATCATGAAAAATATTTAGCTTTTATATGGTATCAGAATCGCTACCGCGAAATCGGGTAACTAGTGCTCAATCGTGTGATAATATGTTATGTTGTGTTCATTTTCCATATGATAAACATATGGCTTTTATTTCTTTACTCCTAATCTTTCATATCAAGTAAACAACATTTTTATTAATTTTATTTCTTTAAAACTTTGAAATGTTGTAAATCTATGTTTATTAACAATGATTTGCGCTCTACTCAGTCTACTCGTTAGCTTTGAGTTTCCGCTCAAAGCCTATATATATTATTATCAGATCTTTATAATTATGAATTTGACTCAATTTGGATAATGAATGTGATAAAGTTGTCAATGATATCATGATTGCATTATTAATTCAGTTAAGATTATATGCCAGTACTTCAATGCAATACTTTCAAGAATTGATAGTTCAAGTCAAATAATGGGTGTAATAATCACTTATGATTGAAGTCCTCTTTTGACAAAAAGTTTAACATATCATAAATGAGATGCTGATAATCATAAAACTCATTGAATAGTTCTTTGTGAAACTTTATAGTCAAGTAGAAAAGTAATGGCGCTCTTCAGTGTTCTATATTAGAGAGGTCTACAGCGCGCGGGCTTTAGCGCAAAGAAAGGGCACTCGATTTCGCTCATCGTATCTCTCGAGCAAATCATTCTATGCACAGCTCAACTCTTTTTCAATATTAGTTTTTCTTCAGTCAATAGGATTTTGTTATGATTTTAGTTATACATTAATCTAGTTTTAAGTTAGTGTTGATTAAAATTGTGAAACAAACCTATCAATTGATTAAATGTATTTTCAATACAATATAATCTTATTTGTCTTTTCTGTAAAGTCATATGAACTCTAATACGATTTGCATTTATTGAAGTTATCCAGAGTTTTAAATTTATGATAACTTATAATTTAACTTAAATACAGTGAAAGCTAAGAATGTATAGCAATGTAAAAGTTATTCCAGTCTCAATCAAGTTTAGCCTCTAGTTAGGGTTAGCTTTAAATGACCTTATGGTGCGGGAGTGCCCACATTTCGCTACTCTCACCTCCAAACTCACCATATTTTACATACTTTGTAAGGAATTATGCCTCGAAAGAGGTCAAACCAATCAACAGCTTTAACACTTTTAGAAACAATTATTCAATTCTTTCTTAGAGAGAGATAACTATCAAATTTATTCATTTTTACTACAATTCTGCGTGTTTTTCAAGTTCTTATAGTTTGCATAATTTCACAAACTTGTCATCCAAATATTCATCGATTTTTTCTCAACACAAATTTTTATTAAAATTGATTAAAATTTTCTTTAATGATTCAATAGTTGTGCCAAAAGTATCGAAATGTAAAGTTTTATTGAAATTTTTGCGGTTTCTTATTAGACACTTTGAGCAAATCTGAAAATTTAATATAGTTTTGTCTTAAATCTTTAATCTAAAAGATTAGTTTCCTATAAAGATGTTAATTCCATATAATTAGTCACAATTGAACTCAAGGTCCACAGCTCTAGTGTGGTCTTTAGAAAATCCGAAATTTCAATGAAAGGCCTGAACAAATGGGATTTGAAAGACTACTTTCTCGAAAGCTTGCATTCAGTCACAAACAATTTGATTGATTTGAACAGTTTTTCAATATATTTTCATTTATTGCATGATTTTAAAAAATTTTGATTTTTACAGTTGATTTCATAATGATTTTTCTGAATATTATCTCAAAGTTGACATGAATGTTAACCGAATAGTGAAAGTAAGCTTTTCAAAGAGGTCTCTGATTGAGTCTATGAAGAAAAGCTGACAAATAATGGAATATTTATTTGTTGAGATAATTTGACTAAAAGTGAACAAAGAATTGATATTGAATTTGATGTTTGATAGGAGTCACCGGTCTCTTCGAAAGAATCTCATCCATGTTCGCGTAAGAGGAAGTGTCCGCTACCAAAGAATACAGACACTAATGATGAAAACGATAAAATAGAGATAATCACTTTGCAAGACAGCAGTGAAGATGATATAAAACATGAAGTAAAGAGTACAACAACTAGTAATAGTTATACAAAAGCTTCGAGTTCAGTGACAAAAGTGAGCGCATCTAAAACGAAATCGCAAGCACTTAATCAGCAATTCAGGTCATTATCAATAGATTTGTTGACTCCAAACACATCGCACTATTCAAGTCGGTTCTCGCCATTACCCAACTTCAGTTGGGCCGATCCCTCAGAACTTTGGGATTTAATGTTACATAAAGACAATGTTTATCAACGAAACTCACTTATGCTTCACAGACACCCCTCCCTTCAGGCGAGAATGAGATCAATACTAATTGATTGGTTGAGTGAAGTTTGTGAAGTGTATCGTCTGAATCGTGACACTTATTATTTATCCGTCGATTTTATTGATCGATACCTATCATATCAAACAGATGTACCAAAACAACAATTGCAACTCTTAGGTATTACGTGTTTATTTATTGCCGCAAAAATCGAAGAAATATATCCGCCAAAAATGAGTGAATTCGCTTATGTCACTGATGGCGCCTGCAATGAACCTGAAATCACTACTAAAGAACTAGTCATTCTTAAGGCACTCAATTGGGATTTGTGTCCGATGACAATCAATGGTTGGCTCACTGTTTATATGCAACTCTACGCCTCTTTTGAGAAAGAAAATGCAGTTCTCAGACGAGATGGCGATTCATTTTTGATTCCCGAATATCAGTCTAATCTTTTTGCTCAAATCGCACATCTCGTCGATCTCTGCATCCTAGATGTCGGATCATTAACTTACTCCTCTTCAGTCATTGCTGCCTCAGCTCTCTATCATTTCACTAATGAAGATATAGTTTATCAGTGCACCGGTCAGTCACTATCAGCTCATTTCATATTTTCCAAATTATTCATTGTTTTATTTTCTCATTAGGCATTCAAATGAGTGTAATCCGTGAGTGTGTCATTTGGATGATTCCCTTTGCATTAGCGATAAGAGACGAAGGTTTCGATAGTCCAAAGTTACAGCAAAAGTTTGGTGAAGACTCGCAATCACTGCATAACATTCAATCTCATACCGTTGATCTTCAACTTTTGGTGAGAATAACTTTAAATTAATGAAACTCTTATAAAAGTGATTTATTTATTAAATGTATTGAATGTATGATTAGGAAAGGGCTCATATAAAGCAATCCGAACAGGAAACTGAAAATGTTGACAGCGAAGAGTCGGTTTCCAGTAGTCCAGTGGCCTCAAGATTTCTCGATGTTTTAACACCACCGAAAAGCAGTTCAAAAAATTCATAACTAAATTGCAATTGCGTTTCGGGCGCTGTTATTAAAACATATCAAATCAAATTGTAAGGCATTAAGATTTGCCTCATATTTATATCAAACCTCAGAAGAGCCATCATCTCTAGTCCTAGTCTTAATGATTTACAATACTGTATGTACTCATACTCTTATTCAAATGGTGATGGTTTTAATGGTTTTTATACGACAAGTCCATTAATAATGATATTTACTTCTACTAATATTTGTTTGATTTCATTTTATGAGCTTTTAAGTTATCAATAATTAATTATAAGCCAATTTCTCTTCAATTTATTACGAAGTTTATAATGAAAAAAAAAACTCAAACTAGAGGTTATGGTTTTTTAAATAATTCATTTTATAAATTGGGTCCAAATATGTCAAAATATGAATAATAAAACAAATATTGTTTATTTAATAATTAAAATTATTTCTTTAAACGATTCGCTTTAAAGCGAGAGACAATTCGCTCCGAATTATCAATGTTTGGAGCCGTTGGAATAGTTGTATTAATCACTCTTTCAGTAACATGACCTTTAAACGCAACTTCACTTTCACTCACCTCTGATTTCAACTCAGTTTTAATCTTTTGGTCGAATTTAGGCAAAGGATACGATTCTTTTTCATTCGTGATGAGCACCGATTCATTGCATTTATCAAAACTCACAGACTTTTCACTTTCAAAACAATCTTCAGACTTATGGCTGTCTTTTTTGAGAATTGACTTCAAATCCTTTACTTGTGTTTGATTTTCTTGAATCTCTAAATTTTCTAATTTTTCATTCAAATCATCACTCAATTGATTAGTTTGTTTCTCTTGAGCCAATCGTTGTTTATAAGCTCTAACATTACGTCTGTGTTCTTCTCTCCATAACTTTTCCTTTTGTTCGTCATATTCCTCAACAATTTCGACCAAATCTTCTTTCTTTTCTGTTGAAAATTGTTCAGAAAATGATAACCACTTTTGAAGCTGTGATTTCTCTTCATTCAAATTGTCGATCATTTTATGACAATTAGTCAGTCGTCTGTTGACTATATCAATGGCCTGTTTTGCAGACCTCTCAACAAAATAATTATCGCCTAAAAGTACTAATATTTCATTCGTATGTTTAATAAATCCGGGCATAAAAGCAAGATTTGATCCACCGATTGGTACCATTATATCATGTCTTGTCTTATCAGTAATTGTCAAAAGTCTTTCTTCTAATGCCTTGTAATCACTCCTAAATTTGAGCCAATTCTCAATCTTAAGCTCACAATTAATCAGATCTTCTCTTGTCTTTTCATTCAATTTATTCAAATGATTCAATTCCATCACTAAATCTGATGTTATTTCTCACAAATTCATTAAATTACAGATTGAGTCAAAACTTTAGTTATTAATGACTGTAAACACTCCATGAATACAAAAACAAAACAAACGCACGTGTCTTACAATCATTCATTAGTTTGTAGACATTTTTACGTATAAATAGTGAGAGGAAATTCTTTAAAAATTTCTTACAAATTGTATGTATGCGAAAAGCTATAGAAAGGGCTTCTTATGCTTGAATAAAGTTACGCAAAGGGGTGGTTGGGGTGAGAGCTCAATGTGAGGCAAAGCCAAACTTAGAAGTAGGGGTTTAACAATGTTTGAAAGGTGTTATTAGCTGTCATACTAGAGTGGGGTCAGGAAAATACCATTTTAGCGTAACGTTATATAAGTATGTGATGTTTCATTCATCAAATTAAAGTTTTGTTTATCAATAGTTAATTCAATTATAAATGAAATGTCTTTTCGTTCGTTAATATTTTGGACGAATTCGCAAATTATACGAAATGTTACAAAAACATGTTCACAAAACAATTATTATAATAAGAATCTATTGTTGCCTTCGATGGTAGGATTGAATCTGTGTTGTGGAGCACATCGTTCGGCCCCAACTGTGAAGAGACGTAAGACGTTTCCATTCTTCTGGTTGACACAAAAGACCAAAAGACAAGTTCCGCATAAAAACTACTTGACAAGAGGTAATGAAGAGTTTGTAGACAATTACATAAAAGATAAATACGAACTCAAAAGTGGTGAAAGTCCTCTCAAAGCCATTCAATTAGAAAGAGGTGAATACAGTCCTGGATCTAAAAGATGTGGAGTCATTGCCAGAAAGATTGGCATTTACCCGATGTGGACAAAGACAGGCAGGCGAGTCACCACAACTTGTCTTCAAGTGGTGGACAATCACGTGATTAAATATCATACGCCTCAAGAGTTTGAAGAGGCCTGTCGTCCATTTTATAGGTACAGTCCTTTCAAAGGAATGGGTGTTCTAGTGGTGGGCGCAGAGAGTGCTGACCCGCGAAAGTTTGCGGCCCAGTATTTGGGACTTTTCAATGAGTCTGGAGTTATGCCTAAAAATAAATTGACGCGATTTTTCGTGTCTGAAAACGCAAAGCTATCGCCCGGAACGCCATTATATGCCACACATTTCAGAGTTGGTGATTATGTGGACGTTTTCGGGAAAACTTCTGATCGCGGCTTTCAAGGAGTTATGACGCGATGGGGTTTCAAAGGGCAGGACCAAAACAGAGGGGTTACGAAAGCTCACAGACGTGCGGGAACTATAGGTAGAGGAAGGAAAGTGATGGGCCCCTGGAAGGGACATAAGATGCCCGGACACATGGGTGATGAACGAAGAACTATGAAAGGACTCAAGATTTGGAGGATTAATACTAAATATAATGTACTTTGGGTTGAGGGAGCGGCCATTCCTGGACGCAATCATTCGTGGTGTTATCTCTTTGACACACGGCTTCCTCTAAAGTCAGTCGAATATATCATTCCAATCAAATATTTTAACCAATTTCACTATTGCAGGCAATTTTCACCTCAAAATCCTCCGCCATTTCCCACATATTATCCCGAAGAAGCACAAGAGCCATTACCTGAGGATATCTATGATAAAGAATTGCACGCCTTTAATGAGCCCACTCTTATATTCGAGGAAACAGAGGCTGAACGTAAGGCAGCCATCGCTGCGGCCAAATCGGCCAAAAAAGCCAAAATTGCAAAAATTAGATAAACTTCTGGTTAGAACAACTCTTTTTTTAAAAATTAGACATAAGATTGAATTAATTTTTTGTATATATTATTTGATTCTCTAATAAATTTAAAATTCGAAAGTTTAGTGAACAAAATGAGTCTATCATTCTGTTAATAAAGTTTTGGACATTTGTTAATGTGTTGTAAGTTTTTCACATCGTCTTTGAGTCTAAATATACAATTTGAATTGCATAAAACATTAACAGTGAATTTAATCTACACATTAAAGTGTTTTGAAAAGAACAGTGAACAGAAAAGTTACCCTAAATTGTATTGAAAATATGAGCTCTTATTTGGTGACGTTATGCATAGCATTTGCTAAATAATCAACGTTTCCAGATGTGAGTCCGGCAACACTTATACGACCGTCTTTTGTGAGGTAAACACTGAATTCTTTGGTCAATCTTTCGACCTGATCCTTATCCATACCAGTGAAGCAAAACATACCAATTTGGTCAGTGATGTGCTGCCAATTCTTTGTCGATCCCTCACGTTTGAGACCATCTCTCAATTTAGTTCTCATAGAAATAATTCGATCGGCCATTCCTTTGACATCTTGAAGCCATTGACTCCTTAGTGAAGAGTCATTCAAAATTAATGAAGCAATTCTAGCGCCATGAATGGGAGGATTCGAATACATCGGCCTTATAATGATTTTGATTTGAGATAACACTTTGTTTGCCTCCTCTTTTGATGAACAGACAAGACTAAAAGCCCCCACTCTTTCTCCATATAATCCCATATTCTTAGCGAACGATTGAGCCAAAGCTAACTCGTGGCCGTCTTCGATGAAGAGTCGAACAGCATTGGCGTCACGGTCTATATCTCCAGTTGCAAATCCCTGATAAGCCATATCGAAAAATGGGAACAAATTCCTTGACTTTATTACTTTTGACATTTCTTTCCATTGCTCGGGCTATCAATTGATAAAAAAATGAGTTCTGAGACAAAATTGGACGCAATTTCATACTTTCGGGTCAACACCAGTTGGATTATGAGCGCACGCATGCAATAAGACTACAGATTTTTCGGGCATTTTGGCCATATCTTGAAGCGCACCGTTGAAGTCGAAACCACAAGTCTTTGGGTCATAATATCTGTATTGTTTGACAGCAAATCCCGCTCTCTTGAAGAGTGGTATGTGATTACCCCATGTGGGGGTCGGCATATAAACCTCTTTGTTTCCCTTCAAAAAGTCATTCAAAAAATATGCCCCAATGGTTAGGGAACCGGTTCCAGAAATTCCCTGAACGGTTGCGTTCTTTACAACATAAATACATTTGTATTGAGCAATCATTTGGTGAAAGTATTTCAATAGATTGATAGATAACTTACGAGTCCGTCAGTGATTACTCTACTTTTATCTCCGAACGCAAGTCTGGCGGCGGCGGCAGTGAATTCTTGTAAACCACTAATGGGCGCATATTCTTTGTCCATCTTTTTGGAATTGAGCAGTTCATCAGCTTTCAAAACACTTGGCAGTAGAAACGGCTTATTGTTATCGTCACGATAAGCACCGACTCCTAAATTCACTTTTTTTGGATTGTTATCTCTCTTAAAAGCTTCGGTCACTCCAAGAATAGCATCTGGAGGTCCCATCTCTACGTGTGACCACCAAGAACTACAAGTTCAATATTAACATTAAATCATTAAATACTGTCAAAATTTCATTCATTTTTAGTCAAAAAACTCACTTAAGTCTCACTGAGTTAACGATCGGTGCCATCGATGACATCGATTTCTTCATATTCATGTTTGTCACTAATTTATAAGTTGCCATAACTTTAGACTTTTAATTAATAGTATCTTATATGGAATACTTAACGTGTAAATTATTTAATGGAAAAGTTTGAACTGAACACAAACTGTTAACAAATTTTGTTAAATATTCAGACTTTGAATGTCTGCTTATCTTAAACTAAAGTTCGAAGTCAAGGGCATTACAAACATGAATGCTTTGCACTGAACACAGCTTTAACATTAAAACATATGTGACCTTTACTTAGAAAATTGTGTGATCATAGCATTGAAAGTCTATATACAAATTCTTAATTTGTAACTAAAATTCACATATCATGTTAGCTACAGATTAGGTATTGTTTAGAATAACACAAGAATTCATGAAAATAGCTGACAATTTCTTATCTAAATATTTGAATTTTCATCACTAGGGCTTTCTAGGGCTCAATCTATTTTCCAATTGAGGAGTAAAAGTTTTTAAAGACTCTTTTGCGCCGAAAATAATTCAAACATCATCTAAGATGTGTTGGAAGAGTACAATTATAAAAATATTATAAGAATTTCAATTAAATAAACAATAAATTAAGACTTTAACTAAACATTGTTTTGAAAGAACTATTCAGAAATACAAACGATCCGTAACCAGAAATTCAACTATTTCTCAATTTTACACTTGAAAACTTGACACTTGACACTTGACACTTGACACTTGACAATTTTTGGTCACCTATTATAGCCTCCTTAGCCTCATAAACATTAACTGTTTAAGAGCTGGTCCTCAGAAACACAGTAACATTTCAAAAATTTATGTTCAAAAGGTTCATATTTAAAAAAAATTCAATTCAGAGTTAATTTTTAAAGAAATAATGTTAAAATTGAGTTTAATTTTATTTGTCTTATAACTTATTATCTGTTATTTATTTCGGATGAAAAAAGAATACTTAGAAAATACAAATGTTTTAGAAATGTTTAAAATGAGTGATTTCTCAAACAATATTGACTTTAATAGAGTTAATGATAAGTAAAATTGAATAAATTGAAGACAAATTATTAATAATAATGACTTATTTTCTTCTTCTTTTGCGTTGTTTATCATGACTTTTGTGTGAATGCCTTTTTCTTCGAGATTTTTTCTTATGGTGACGACTATTACTAGAACTACTACTAGTAGTGCTTTCACTGTCTGAAGATGAAGAAGAGCTGGAATCAGAACTACTACTAGTAGAAGAGGAACTACTGCTTGAACTACTACTAGAACTTGAGTTATCCAATAAAGCCTTCAATTGTTTAACTTTTTCTTCTTTATCTTTAGTTTTATTATCTTTGATGTAGTCATACATCGGGTCTTCATGTATAAAACGGAAATGTTCTGACTCTCGATTTCCACTTAGAAAAAGAGGACATTCTTTATCTCCAGTTCTGTGTCCATAAGTCTTACACCTCCAGCACTTCATGACCTTAACCTCTTTGCCCAAAGGCATCCACAAGCCTTTGGTCGGAGCTTTTGCTAAGAAGTCACGGGCGGCACGATTTTCGGGTAAATTCGGAATACAGTCTTCGGGACGCTCTTCATCTTCTTTGACAAGACCCGGAGGCGCCGACTCATAGCTTTGTTGGGCATAAAGCAAATTTATAATAAATAAATTCATATAAAGTTATCAAAAGTCACAAAAAGTGATGACAAGACCTGACATCACATCACATACAAAGTGTCGTAATGTTTAAGCGCTTCCATTAGTTTGACATCAAAATCTCCTTTCGAGTGATCGCTCTCTGAATGAGATCTCATTTCTTTAGTCTTCGACTTATGAGCCCTATTGGAAGAACTGGAAGACATTCCCTGAAAGTTTTGTTGTCAATAAAATGAGTGTTTTGTTGGCCTTTAATTTTAATGTGAAAATAATATTTACGTATAATATTGAACGCATGCGCTCTCACTATATCTTGTTTACACTTTTCATGTATTTATTTGTCATTCACTCAAAGTTTCATTTATTAATAATTCATAAATAATTGATTAATAATTTAATAATTTGTTATCAAATCATTAAATAATGGTAAGTAATAAATGAGTTGATAAGTAATGATTTCCTTCTAATAAATGAATGATGAATTCAGACCGAAATCGATGAGACGTTAAAACGAATTCATGGCTCACATAAAGGAGTGATTGGAGTGATTGTTGTCGATGGCGAAGGAGTTATTATTAAGACAACTCTTAATGAGTCCAATGAAGTCACACAATCGTATGGACTCACAATCGCACAGATTGTCGAAAGGGCTAAACAAGCGCTTAAAGAGAACGATGAGTTGACTTTTCTTAAGATCAGAACTAAAAAACACGAATTCATTGTCGTTCCCGGTATTCAATTCACTATTTTATTATCAATACTTATATTTCATTTTAATTTCTTGTCTTCTTTCTCTTCATGAGAACTAATTCTGAGTTAAAATAGTATTAAATATGAATTAATTTTACTAATAATCAGAATATTTCTAAAGCCTTCATATCATATGATTTTAAGTCAATTTTAGTTAAGTTTCATTTCATTGAATTATTTGAAACAAATTTTTATAAAAACATCATTTTATTGATTTCTAACCATTTTATTAATTGATTACAGACAAGGACTATATGTTGATTACTTTAATAAATCCGAACGAATCAAACGCTTAAAACAACGAAAATTGCTCTCATATTCAAAAAGTTCAATATTTTTTATTTATTTGTTTAAATATATGCCACTTTTGGAATGTCTTTAATTATTCAATCAGTTAATAATCAAACCATTTATTATTGCAAATAAACAAAATTTCTTTAATACTATCAATTCCACAGTTTGTTTAAGTAATTATTCAATTTTATTCCTCTTTAATAGATTTCAAATACTTTTGATACGACTCTTCATTCATTAATTGATCCAATTCTTCAGTTTTGTTGAGTTCTATTTTGAAAAGCCATCCATTTTCATAACACGAAGAATTAACTAAACCTTTATATAAAAGTACAAAAAAATGTTTGAATTATTGTGAAAACTTGAGGACTACTTCTGTACAGTTCTGTTGAACTCTCTTTAGCACTTGTTTGTAATGTGAATATTTCAAAACATCTAAACATTTGACTCTTTTCAGTTGTTTAAATAATTTAAAAATTAGAACTGATTCCTGAACTGCTTTTGACATAACATACAAAACCAAATTCTAAAAGGGTGGCCCCAGTGGACCCCCACAAGCGTGAGCTTAACCATGACTGCTTATGTGTTAATAGAAAATAATATAAAGTTTTAAACCTGGCTTTTCTTCCAATAACTTATTATTTTCTACGATACGGCCAGAGACAGGAGTGTATATTTCAGAGGCAGCCTTTACGCTCTCAACTGCTCCCACTTCATCTACAACACGAATTTCATGTTATAAAAAGTATTACTAAAGTCTAAATATGTAACCATTTTGTGCGTAAGTGTTTCCGACATCAGGCAACTGAACATAAACCACATCTCCTAAGGCCTCCTGAGCGTATTGCGAAACACCAACTGTTCCTATATTTTTACTTGAATCTAATGAAAGCCATTCGTGTTTATCGCTATAACGACGGTCTAAAGAATCATTGGAAAGTCATTTAAGAAATTAGTAAGAAATAAGTTTAAGATTAATACACATGTCAAATATTGAGACCTGAAAGTTGTCTTTTCTGTGTCCCATGAATTGAAGCATTGCTTAATTTATAATTAGTTACAATAACTTTATAGAGTGTGTTAGCATTTATTGACCAAATTTTACTCTTAACTCCGAACATGTTTTGTCCGATATTAATATCAATTTTTATCACTCCAACTATTTTTTATAATGTTTTTACTTTGAATACGAGTGAGAAAAGCACTTCAATATCAATAATTTGATCAAAATTCAAGGACCAAATACTCAGAAATACTCAATGAGAAAGTACCGCATGAGATGCACGAGATATACACATGAGATATACTATAATACTAGACAAGAAAGTGCCTCAATTCAACTCTATTTCAACTCTGCCTCAACTTTGATGCGCAGTGAAAGTGTGTCTCTTATTCTTCACTTATGTCTCTTCACAACAAAATTTAGAGCTATTTTTCAAAAAGGCCTTAAACTGATAGATGCCTTACTGTAAGAACAGCTGATTTGATGATGAAACTATTGTTTACTGTTTGGTCACAATTGTTAATTGCATTTAAAGTGTATTAATTAATTTGTAATGTTATTGAATATAACTTGTCAGTTATTAATATTGAGACGATTTTCTCAATTCAAACAATGTTTTGCAATACATTTAAATCGTTATTATAGTTCAGATAAAAAGCAAGAATCATATTTCAGTGCAATCGGTGGTGAAAGTGATGAACCGCCACCTGATCTCACACAACAACAGGTATTCAAATATTACTAAATCTTATAAATATTATCAATTCTTTCGACTTTACATTTAACCAATTATTTACTAATTAATTAATGCTTAAATATATATTCAGTTTATTTCAATCCAATTCATCTCAAATTCATTTCTTATCCCAATTTTATATTCATTTAAATTAGAAGTGGATTCTCGTGAGACTCGAAACTTCACAACAAAATCTATTTAAAATTTCAAATATAAGATATTTTGACATATAATACTCATTAATAATTATAAACCAAATATACCTCAAAATCACAAGTTTCACAAACATTTGTCATCACAAGAAGTACAAGAAGAACTCAAAAAAATTATTTTATAAAACCTTCAATACATGAAAAATAGAAACAAGTTATAGAAATCTGAAGTATCAATGATTGAGTACAAATTTTATCTTCAATTTTCAGTAATGTTTTTCAGAATTTCGAGAGTCGAGACTCTGAGTCGAGTCCCGGAAAATGCACTTCTAATTCAAATAATAAGTTAATAATACTTTTACTAGTTTTTCACAATTTGATAAGTTATTCACATAATGTAAACAACTTTATAAGAATAATTTATAATCGAAATTAAATTTAATTATTTGTTTAGTCAAATATTAAACTAAAAATTGGTTTAAATACTAGTAAAAATGTTACCACTATTTTAAAAAATTCAATTTGAATTATCTATACTTTTGAGTTATTTATTAATCAAATTATAAAGTTTACAAAAACTAGTTTTAAATAGTTGTAATGATTAGAGTTTAGATTAATCTATAATAATATTATTTGAATTGAAAGGTGAACACAATATTAAGAACTCATGAGATGACGATATCGAGTAGTGTTAAACCTGTGAAACTCATTGAATGCAATCAATTGGCTTCTAATCATCCAATTGAAGATCGATTACGAATTTCGAGATTCAATTTCAAAGCATTGGGCGCTACGAATCGTGGGAACAACTCTTCAGATTTGTCCGATTCAATAGCATTAGCAGTATTTGATGGACACGGAGGGGGTTCTTGTGCTGATGTCATATCGCGACGACTTTTTCATTATATCGCACTTTCACTGATTCCTAATATAAAAACATTTAATAGTAACGAATTGCAGACTTTTGTTCAAGACTTGTATTATTGCCCAAATCCTAACCATAACATAACATCACTCTATGACGACAGGGTCGCAGATTATCTCAAGAAATACCTCATAGAATCTGAACAAAAAGCATTAGAAAAATATGTTGAAGATATCAAACCTACTCATGATATCTCATCTGCAATTGAAGATGCATTTCTAAGATGTGATTCTGATTTAAGTCATGAAATTGAACACAATTTGCTCTCCTCTTCATCAAACATTTTACTTCATTATTACTTATCATTAGCAGTTAGTGGTTGTTGTGTTACTTTATTGCTTATTCATCAAGATATTGCATACATTGCATCCACTGGTAATTACATGAATAAATATAAATCAATTGATTTTAATAATTTCCAATTTTTCACAATTTCAGGCGATTGTCGAGCAGTCCTCGGTTTGAGAAACTCATCGTCCAAAGGCTCGACAGTCAAGACAATCGATTTATCAAATGAGCACAACAGTGACAATATTGCAGAACTGAAACGAGTTATGTCAGAACATCCCAAAAGTGAACAAAACAATATAATTAGAGATAATAGACTTTTAGGCCAATTAATGCCTTTAAGAGCTTTCGGAGATTTTAGTTTCAAGTGGACCATCGAGAAGATGAAGAAATTAGGTTTGACTCGTGCTTTCGGGTCTCATGTCATTCCTGCTTATTATTTAACACCTCCTTATTTAACATGTAAGCCAGAAATCGAAGAATTATCTCTAGTCAATGCTCAGGCTCAAGACAGATTCATTATATTAGCGACCGATGGCTTGTGGGAACACTTCGAAGGCCCACGAAAAGTAGTTAAATGTGTCAACAGATATAAAGAAAGATTGAAAAAACAAGAGCCAAATGATTCAAAAGATGGTATCCGTTTTGAAGAGGGCAAAACTCTTGCACAAATCAATCATGAGTTGAAGGCTAGGGTTAAGCCTCCCGTCACTTCTTTCGATGAAGTGACAGCTGAAGATGACTTGATTGATGACACGAATTGTGCCACTTTTGTCATAAGAACAGCATTAGGAGACAGTCCTTCAAATGATGCTCATTTAGATCAACATCAGCAACAACAGCAACGCCACACACGTCTAGTGACATATCTAACTCTCCCGCAATCAGTTGTACGCAATTTTAGAGATGATATTTCATTGATTGTTATAGATTTAAATTAATTTATTTCTTGACTAGTCTTTTCTTGTGATATTAAATTCATGTTAAATTATTATAATTTTACTCCAACTTTGATTCAAATAAAAAATTGTACAGTATTTAAGGTCATGAAAATTTTAAAAATTAAATATAAACAAGTAATAGAAAGATAGTTTCAAATTTATTAAACATAAATAAATAATGAAATAAAATTAACAATAATTTGAACCTAAAATAGACTGAAATATTTGAACATAAGTTGAAAAGAGCCAATCGAAAGATTATTCCCGTTTTTCATGTTGTTCTTGAGACTCTGAAATAGAATTCAAATTGCATTAAAAGAGGTGTTAAGAAATGAAACAATATTTCTATTGAATGAGAAGATCAGTGTTAAAAAGCTCGATATAAATGTTCGCATCAATACATATCAGTTAAAAAGTTTCATCATTAAAGTCAAGAATTTAATGAATGAAGTGATTGAGAGCTAACATACCATCATCTTGTTCTTCATCTTCATTTTCGTCTTCTTTAGCGTCAAGTATGTCTGAGAAACAACTGGCATAAATGATAATCGATAGAAAAGCTGTGGGCAAACCGAACAATAGTATAGTTAATACTGGATTCCCGAAATACATGCTCACTAATGATGTAATCGTATCGTAAACAAGTCGTCGCATTCTATGCCAAAACGTATCGCCACCAGAAGGCTATTCACATCATTCAAATGTCAGTTTATTAGTCTTTAAACATTTCGTACAAAACAACTATAATTACCGTTAGTTTTGGAGAATTTTGCTTTATTTCATCTAAAAAATTGATTATATTTTGCGAACTGAGATCGCCATCAATTAAGTAATACTGAATAGTTGTCGAGTTTATAACAATAATATTAGGCAATGGTGTGATAGTTCTTATAGCGATTGAATTAATTGTTGTCAACTCTGAAGTCCACCCGAATAGGAAACTATTTTCATTGGGATAACTGTATGCAATCCCTTCCATCAGTTCGTGGAATTCCTTGTGTTTTGGATTAAGTTTTCCCATTTGTTTGAACTCTTCAAGCAATGCAATCACTAAATACTTGCCTATCATTAAGTTGTTTAAAAATCTAATTAATATTTATTATATATTCATCATTAGTATTAATGACTCACGAGTTTGAAGAAGTAAATGGAAGTTTCCATTTGTAATCTTAACAAATTGGGGAAATCTTTGAAGTTTAACCCATTCCTCTAATTCTAAATCACTTTCATCTGCAGAAAAATAGACGAATGAATGAATAAAAAGATAGTTAGAATTGAATCCATTTAATACCGTATTTAACTTGAAAATTGTTAGCTTTTATGGCATAAATTCCATCAGAAAATTGGTCGCAAACGACTGGCGAGTGATAAAACCAATCAATACTCTGATAATTGGATGCGACTTTTGAAAAGTTTTCGTTCAAGTTTTGCCCGAAGTATGCGAAGAAGACATCATGTGTTTGACTGAGAGAATTGATTTCATTACAATTGGCTAATTGTCTGACTGGCGGTCCGTTAACTCTGAGGGCAAAGTCTATTATATCGTCTTTATTACGATCGCCACGAAATTCAACTTTTTTGTTTGCGTTCACGAATATAATGGTTGGGAAACCTTTGATCGAAAAATGCGATGAAATTGTCGTATATTTCGTGCAATCAATCCGAGCAACGAATATGTCTTCTTCTTTATTGTGGAGCTGTTGAGCCACTTGTGCCCAAATGGGCTCTAAATTAGATACAAAACGTGTTAATAGATTAACATCATATCTATGATGAATGCTTAAGACACGTGTTTAATGAAGAATTGCTTAAAGCATTAATAAAGCGTTGAATTTAGGAAAAGGAAAGCAAAGCACTGGTTGGTACAGTTGACTCTGGTTATAGTGAACGCTCGTTATTGTTTCGAAATTTTGCGTGCAATAGAGCTCTCGTGAACTGGTTGTGGTACACATACCAAGATGTAGACAATGATGACACCAGGGGGCGTAAAACTTTATCAGAAAGGATCGTTTCTCTCGAGGATAAATATCTATGAATTTATCGTTTAATTCTAAGACTCTGTTCCCATTTATTATCGAAATCTCCTCTAATATTATGTATACATATAATACAATTATAAGTATTTTAATCATTGATCACTAATTCTAAGCACAACTTCTTGCAATTGACATATTTTCTAATAATTTGTTTACTATTTTCTCTACAATATCTCAATACAAACATGAAAATTGGTCTCTTTTTTCCCCTTAATTTATAGCTAGAGGTGTTCTCCAAAAATTACTCAATTCAATAGAGTTTCGGTCACATCAATAGAAACTTTAAAACGCTTCCCAATGAAAACTTGCAATAAATTAAGGGATTTGAAGATTTTTTTCAATGAGAA
>JAQFZT010000650.1:0-21960 GCA_034696325.1 Camisiidae sp.
TCTGTCCTTAACTTTAATGTTTTTTTTAATAAAATGATAAAACACCCCAAAACTAAACTTTATTTGAAAAAAGAAGAGAGCGTGCGGACAGCGTCGTAACAACACTATTTTAATTTATTAAAACCCTAACTCTTACAGGCGAGGACTCTATAATGTTTTATAGTGTTATAATTATTATAGAGTCCTCTCCTGTACTTTATTCAAATAATTTGTAATTTGGATTAATTTTAAGAAAATCTTGACAAGTAGTTTCAAGATTTCTAATTTCAGAAAGTTTTGATTTGAGAAAATCCTGACTGTCCTCACAGAGTCTGGTCGTTCGGTCACACTATTTTTAGGACGACACGAAAATCCAATATTGACTACAGAATAATGAGTTTGTCTCTAAAAACTGAACAAAACTAATTTGATGTGTTTAATACGCAAGTAATAAACTTTAAGACCAGGAAAACTGATTTACATAAAAATCCGATAAAGTGCTGATTAAGCGTTGAAGCAAAGCATCGTTCGCTAATGGATTTTAATATAATAAAAGCACGATTTAATGTACAGTTGCTTCAAATGGTTTTAAGTTTCTTTTGTATTCATATCTATTTTGTTTGTCTAATATCTTTTTTGCAAAATTTTCAACAAATTCAGAACAGTCAACACCAGTTGGCGACTCACAGCGCACATTCAGCCCAACAATTATTTTCAGGAATTAAAGGACTCGATCCATGTTTTCGTGTGAATTCATTTCGATTATTTCTTATGAATCAATTCTCACTTATTTAAGAATATAATATCAGGAACTGTATTGAGCTTTGATTTCTACATAGCATTGTTGGCTATCATCGTTATCATTGTTGATTCAGAATGTTTTTCACATATACTTTATTTGTGTTTCAACAAAACCCGTTTCAATTTGAGTTTATATAAGTTTCTGATAGGATTTGTTTGTTTTTCAAAGATATCAATTATTTCTCTGTAATAAATAGGAGTTTAAACAAACCCTTAATAATTCATGTTTGATCAATGCTTCGCACATTCATTTTTTCAATTAACGTTTATTTTGTTGAATTTTGTTCAACCTCTCGAGAAATAGTTTGTTATTCAGAAGGAATTTATTGAGTTCTTTGAACATTATCATAAAGAATTCTATGAATCTTTTCTAATAATTCAATTAACTTTTTTTAAATGAAAAGAAAGTCAATATTTTTAGAAATATTAAGCTGATTAAGTAGTATACAGTACTTTTAGGAACATTAGTCTGTTTTCTTTTCCATCATTATGAGAGACTATTTTCACTAATACTTTTCAGAAAGAGAAACCGCATGAAAGAAAATACTTGCGATCACATAATAAAGTCGAATATTTATAAAACTTATTCATAACCTTAGCATTGAAAGCATACAGTTATTCCATGCTGTCAATGATTGTTGTCATGTTTGCTTTGAAAGAAAGCTTTGGACTAAACAGACCAATAGATCAGAATTTTTCTAACTTTTTTCTTATGTAACCCTCAAGACCTTTGGAATTCTTATACATTTGTTCGCAGCACAAACTTCAATGGTTTGTGACCAATGAATGGTCCGAGTCTTAGAAATGTTGACCAATAACACAATACAATAGGTGAAAGTTGTATAAAACTGGAGGAGAAATGCTGTTGTTATCAAATGATTCGGGGCTAAAAGGATATTTCATATGTCTTGAGGCCTGTCATCAATGTCAAGATCAGACATCTTTGGGTGTTTTGGAAAATGCATACATAGAAATTATAACTAATTTTATCATTTCTTTTTTTAAAATGGCAATATTTTATCACAATATAATTCAATTTAATATAAAGCATAATTTGATTTTTAATCTCTGAAAAAAATTTCATGAATAATTAATTAAGTTTTACAAATGGTTGATCACTTCACTGATTCTATAATTTGACTTTTTATGATTCAAACACACGATTCGTTCAAATAAAATATATACTTCTGTGAGAGACATCTCTTTATATCATGAAGACTTCAAGATAATCATTATTTTTGGGGACTTCTATAAGTTTTCATTTCTTATTTAAGTTCAAAACATTAGAAATCTTGACCAACGAAAATGTATTAAATGAGTTAAGTAAAAAAGTTGACAAATGAATTAAATATTTAAATTTCTAATACAAAAGTGAAAGCGCAACTTCACTAAAGGCTTGTTCTAAAAATATAAATAAAACAAACGTTAAAATTCATAACTTTATGGAGATATATCTGAATTTCACAGAAATAAAGCGCTTAAACTTATTGCTAATATCTTTGCCCACATAATGCTCAAAATAATATTAAATGGTTGGGTTCCTTTCCAGCATATTATAGCATAAAATTTAAATGACTTTATCATTATGTTCGCTATTCATCACTAATATTTTTTTGTCATTCACATACGAAATGAAAAAGATCCATTGGGAACTCACAAAGTTAAAATGGTTTCGATTATTATGTAGGCAAAATCCGTTAAACAAAGTATTCCAATTTCATAGTACAGTAGTTGTCAAATGTATTACAATTTTATTCTTTACAAAGTTATAGATAAATTCACTGAAAATCCTCATTATTTTATTATTGCTAAGAGTAAACTTACTTGAATTATTTTTAAATAACTTAATCAATCTTAAATTTTATATACATATATATATATATATACACGGTTAATTGCTCCTTATGGCAGCCAAAGCCTATGAAAATGTTAGGTTAGATTAGGTTAAGTTAAATCTACAAAACTTTTAATCAAACTGTGAATATGTCTCTTCAGGTGCATTAAGATTTTTTGTAGATTTAACTTAACCAAATCTAACCTAACATTTCCATAGGTTTTAGCTCCCATAGGGTTAACCGTGTATACTGTATATGCCTTCATAACCCTTTTGTGAAGTTGGGTTTTAGCTTTTCTATTAGAGATCTGAGCATTATATGGGCTCCCAATCATTATATTTTATTTCATTTATTAATCATAAATCATATAATTTCTATATCAAAATCCAAATCATTACATAGTATATCAAAACAACATTTATAATACATCTTAAATCAGTTTAATTTGAAAAAAATTAATTCTTCTTCAGAATAAAAATAAAAGAAATAAATCTTATTTGTTTTCGATGTCTTACTTTCAACAGTTTTTTTTCTACAAAACCAACTACTTTCACAAGTGATTTAGCATTTCTAGCAAATTGTCCATTAACTTCTTGATAAAAAGAAGAAAACAATTATGATTAATAGGCTCCGAATCCCTATATTTTCGGTTTAGTAGTTTTATATCTTTATAGTTAATAATTGTGACTTTTTCACACATATCTTCTTATAGTTAATAATCTCATTACACGATAAGACAATTAATATCAATCTAAAGTAAGCTATAGTTTATTCTTTGAAAATATGACCTTAATTTGGATTCTTTTGAACTGATGAAAAGCTTTTATTATTTGATTTTATAAGCCGCTAAAGAAGTTATTTTAACTCATTAAAAAGGACTAATGAAGCCTTTTGAATGTTTATTTATTAAAGGATCCAATTATACCTATGTGTAAAGCGAACTCAAGTATGAAACTCGAAGTAATGTATCAAATAATCAACTTTTCAGAAGTCATACGAATTCAGTTTCAATATCTCAAGTTAACACTATTTAATTAAATAGAAAACATAAATTCTTGGGATATTTTCAGTACAGTTAGTATTTCAAAGCTTTTCAAAATTTGAAAATCTATTTTATTTTTCAAATCATTAGTGCTTTCAAAAAGTTTACATTTGAAAGATTGAATCCATAGAAAGTTTTCACATAATTGACTTTTAATGATGATAAACATAAAAGAAATAATTCATTCAGGAATGAAATGCTGATATTGAGCGCAAGACATTAACTTATTTTGAAATGAAATCTTATATGTTTAGAGATTGAGAAATAAAATCTTGATTCACATGACTCAGTCATCATCGTATTACTCGAGTTTCACAATAACATTCTGTCATTTATACTCAGAATCAGTGAATTTCAAATAAAGCTAGACTTATATTATTTTCATTTGCATTAATTAAATAGTTTTATTTGTTTATAGATTGAAGAGTAAAGTCAAATATTTAAGTTCGAAAGTTGAAGAAATGAATTTCAATGAGAAGAGTTTTTATGAGATTCCTTTAACTTGAACAGCAATTGCTAGTCAACTACAGCCCAGAAATTTTTGGCTTTATCGAGACAATGATTAAATTATGCAATTTTGTCATTCCTATAATTAGTTAATCCTAGAAAATAATTCAATCGAAACTTTTGCTAAAAATATTGGTTAAAATAACACTTTTAGCATTGACTCAATCGTTTCATTTGAATTATTACGATAAACAAGTCGAAAGTGAAAGTGAAATGAAAAGGCATAAAATAATTTGGCTTAAGTTCAAATTAAAAAAATATCGTAAGCGTATCAACACTAGAATCCATTGATAGCACACATACTAACCAGAGTTACATAAGGCTCAAGTTTTTCAGGCTTGTCTCACCAAACCCTCAAAAACTGAGTCTCTGAGCTCAGCCTCAGCTTCTAGTCTCAAATCTGACCTTATATTGTAGCTATTATTTTATAGGTATAATTCAGTTTATTGCTCTAGAAATCAATTTTATACAAGGTTCACATCAGTTTCTAACGACTCAATCCTTATCGTAACTTATAATTAGTGATGGGAAATGTTCGAGCTTTTAGAAAACATGAGGATTGCTTCAAGACTGAACATCAGAATTCAATAGTACTGTAAAAATATTTTAAACAATGAACTATTAACTGAAAAGAATATTTTAATTGATAAACTATTAAATGGAAAATCTATATAAAGGAGTAAAAATATGGGTCTCGGAGGATAGACCCAAAAAAATATAGTTTTTATACACAGTTTAAACAAACAATCAAAACTATTTACTCTTTTCTGAACTACTTTTCACATATAAATATCAATATTATAGTTTCAATTTTTCATTGCTTTTAGTACTTATGAATTCTTGAGCTTTGGAAACTTTTACAGTTTTTAGAAGAAGTTTTAGGCTCATAGACTCTGTCAGTCTGAGCCTGCGCTCAAACATAAGCCTGAGCCTGACAACAAACTCCGAGTCTTAAGCTGAGCCTTCGAGCGGAACACAGATACAAAGATACACGTTAAACCTAATTGAATATTTATGAGGAATTGGTATGAATTTCAATTGAATAGATTGTAGAGCAATGTAAAAATGAATACTCTTTGGAACAATTGGAAGAATATTTTCAAATAAAAGATTTCTCATTCAATACATTCATGAATAGCATTAAATAACCGAAATTACAAGTAGTTTAAATTGTAATTTGTGTCCAAAATAACATATAAAATGACAAAGAAAAAGACAATTTCACTCTGAATTACAGAACATTCTAGTTTTGAAGTGAACTCATGTTTTTTGTTAAAGATAAAGAAGAGTTAGAGAAGAAAAGTTATATAACGTTGTTTTAAATTAAGTTTATTTTTTCATTGGTCCACAAGATAACAGAATAAAAGTTTGACTAAAACATATCTGTTTGAGACATATCCGGAAAATTAAGTTATTTTCCTATAGCCTAGAATTGAGCCTTCAGTTTGATAAGATTGAGTTGACCTACGTTTCAGACTTTACAACAGGAACTCCATCGTTAAGTTTGTTGACGGTTTGAGAACTTATTTAAACTTACTATTCAATAACTGAATCGGTTCATAAAGTTTGCAAATTTCAGTGTTTGCTCGATATTCTGGATCAGACTTTTTTGAATTAAAATAAAATGAATGCATGAACGCATGTATAAACATGCAAACTATCGCACGCACTTCAGAGAAAAAGTTTTTGCGAATCCAATCTCTTGTAATGGATAAGAATTGGATTTCGAGAAATAATCTAATTCTTCGTCCTTATACATTTGGTTAAGTCGTTGCCAAGGGGGTCAGGTCGGGGCCAGGGGGCACAAAAAATTATTTTAAAAAATGCCATTTTTAAACCCATTTTTATTGAAATTAAGATATTTTTAGTATGCAGAACTTGGTGATTAGCATTGTTCCCTGTCATCCAAAAGTCTCAAAGGGCCAGAAAATATGACCAAGCTCGCGGGTCGCCACTTAGCGATCCCTGCATTAGATCAATAGCTATTGAATATCTGTTTGTCCATCAAAAAAATACACCACAAAATTTTACATTCAGTTGAATGTTATGTTCTGATTTAGGTGATATTTTTCTTCACAATTAGTCATTCTACAATTAAATAATTAAAAATAAAATAAAATTTACCAAAAACTATAACTATCATTATGATTAGACTCAACTGTTTTGGTTGAAATTCAATTCCATTATAAACAATTAAATTAAAAATTCAAAGATTACTAGAAATTGATCTCAGGTGACACTTGACACCTGGCTATACTTCCTGGAATTGTTTTAAATTATCAAATACCTCAATATAAAATAATTGTGAAGTGTCTTTATTTGAGGTATGGGTAGACATAAATTTTGCTTCCCTTATGTCTTTCTTTAAAATACTGTCAGTAGGTTTAGAAGTAATGGAAAAAAGTTGAAAAAATTGGAGGGAAATTTGGTCCGACCTGGACCTTGGCAAAGTCCAATTTTGGTTTTACAACCCTATAATACAGAAATACTAAACTTCGTACGATTCAATCCTTTATTGCATCAAAAGTCAATAAATTGCCAGAATGTAAATACACGTAAAGCTTACTCTTTATTTTGTGATTAGACTCTCTTTCATCGGAAAGGATAATGACTCTACAGGTTCGAAAGTATTAGAGAAATTTTTCTTAATTAAGAGCTAATTGAGTCCAATTGAATTATAATAGAAACCTTAGCATTTTTGGATATTTCTTTCTCATGTTACGACTCTATTTAACCATTCGACGCACGCAACGAGTCTTATCAGATTCGAAATAAGGTATTTTTCATTGTTTTGTATTTTCAGGTTTACACAAAGTTCTGTAGAATTAATTGAGTCGATAATATTATTATTATTCTAGGCTTTACACCCAACTCATTGCACAAATATTGTCATCACTGACGAGGGATTAATTTCTTTCTCAAACATTTACAAAAGAATTTATGAGTAGTTTTTCTTTGCCTGACTCGAGAAAGCTTAATTAAATGGTTTGACTCAAAGAAAAGAGATATTAATAAATTATTTACAATTGGATAAGAAGAAGAAGATAAAACCAATCAGGAAGAGTTTCTCAAAAGAGTTCCTTTTTATTTTCGAAAACATTTAGTAGTTAATGATCAAAAATAAATTGTTTTCAAACGATTCACTTTAAAAACTGTAAGAAAATATACTTTATATTAAGTACTAATAAACTCAACTCAAGTTACAATTTGTTTAATTCTAAAATTATTTCACAAACTAGACTTTGAACAAAAATTCTAGTTTCAAAATTAGTTATTGAAAATATTTCTAACCCCTAAAAAAGATTACATAAACCTTTTACTACACATTTTAAAATTACTTTTTATTTATAGAAAGTTTTACTCTAAGAGCACTTCAATTCAAATTTGAATTGAGCTAACTTTGCAATTTTCAACTCACACAACAAACCGACGATTTTGAGAGAATAGCATTAAGGTTGGGAATTATGATCGGGTGTAATTTACGTAAATTAATGTAAAAAACTGTAAATTTTTTTATTCACATGAAAAATAATTAAAATATAATTCACTGCATGATTATCATCACAATCCATAGTAATAGATTCAGAAGCGAATGAATTAGGGCTTAAATTAATTGTTTTCAAATAAGTTTGAAGAACTAATAAGCGTTCAACTCGAGAAGTCTGCAGTGATCTTTTGAGTGGATTCTACTATGTTTTGAGAAAACACGTTCAACGAAAGCACTCGTTGCTGGAATCGATGATATTCTAATTGAACTTGAAATTGAAATTTACATATTTTAAATAACTTTTATAAGTTTTAAATTCGTTCGATCAAAAATGGGTTTACTGGCGTGTAGTTTACGCGTAAATTATCATTTTGTGTGTAAATTACAGATAATTTACGCGTAAATTTATGCTGTAAATTATGTAAATTTACACTTTGCACAACCTTACATAGCATTCAAGTTAATAGAACTGATAGCTTGAATGAGGACACTATGGCTAACAGTTCTGTAATTTTTCTGTCTCAGAAATTTTAAAACACACATTCATAACAAAGTTAAAAGTTATATTAAAAATTTTATTCAAGTTATATTCTTATGGATAATTTGATTTATTTCAAACCAATTTTATCAAAATAATATTTTACTTTCAATAATTGAATTAAACTTTTGGTTTTCTATTCAAACTATTTTGATGCTTACGATTGCAGAAAATCATTGAGTTTTGATTGGAAAAACCCTCAGGATATTTGTCAAGTTCTCATCTCTGACTAAAAAAATTAGATTCCAGTTGTCTTTTCGGTGGAAAGAATAAACAGACATTTCATTTGTGCTCAAAGAAAATGTCAGTTAGTATTGAGAAATACAGACATTAAGTATAATGCAAAGCAAAACTATCCTATAATTAATTCATGAGAGAAATAGTAAAAGAAAAATTAGAACATTAAATGAAAATAAAAATAGCTTTTGTAGAGTAAGTTGTTTTATTGAGCAATTTTCTTATGCAAAATATGCTAAACAGTAGGTTTTTCCCAATAAAATCTCAGCCAAGTATTTAAGAGACATTTTAATCACTGTAATCAATAATTTATAAGAACTCAGCCAAAGGTTTATTTGACAATTGAATATCGACTTGAAATAGAAGAATCAAATTTAATACAGACATGAAAAAGTTTGTTCAATATTTTATTTAAGAAAAGTATGAAATAGTGTAAAAACAAAATGAGTTCACCAACAAAATAGACTATGAAAAAGATACAAATTGAAGAACTTGTTCATTAAGACTAATTCTGGTGAAGTTAAAACATAAGTAGTTAATCACAAATTAGTTGTATTTTGTCAATAAAAGTTAGTGTTATATTTATTTATTGTCAACAATGCTTTGTCAACTCAAAAAATACAAACAATTCAGTTTTGCGCCTTTGGCTTATCTGTCAATAATAATATTATTTTTATTAACGATCAAACTTTGACTGCACCAGAAATAAAGTTAGTTGCAAATTGTTTAGCCATTTGATACCACATCTCCATGTTATATAAGTTGTGTAAGGAATAAAACTAATAGGCATCGTAAACGATATAAACTGAAGGTCAAAACTGAGATTTTCAACAAATTAGATTCTCTAATTCACTTCGATCCTGACTCGAGACCGATATACAACTCTAAATATAAGCAAAATATAATAAAATTTATCTCAAAATAATAATTCATTGCTCAATAAAACTCTTTTAAACTTTGAATTTGCCATTTATACCTTCGAGCAATTTATATATAATTGATTGTTAGAGTAGAAATCATTTGAAATTTGACTTTTGAATCAAATAAATCATTAATTTCGACCATCAATTTAAATAAATTATAAAAGCTTTGTACAGAATAGAAAATGATTTTTTTGCTTTAAAATAAAGTGCTTTATACACACTTTAATGTGCATTTTTTTCTGTTTCACAATAGATAGAAGTCTTTTTTCAGTTGAACGCATTTTTAATACTTTTTTGAATAGATTACATATATTTTATACCTCATAAGCTTCAAACTGAGCAAATTTCCTGAGATTCAGCTTTCAATCATTGACTCAATTTTCATGCTTTTATAAACACATCAAAGTTTATGTTCAGTGAAGTTATTATATTGTAAAATAAGTTTTCGGGTAAAAATTGATTTGTTTTCTATACTTCGAGCCATTGATTGCAGAGAATACACCTTTATATCAATATTTACATTCAATAACCTAAAGATAGATTCATAATAAACAGTTCCTGTCATGAAATGAACTTAAAAGTATATCAAAATAACAGGTATGAAAATGCAAGTTAAATCAACTTTATGTCAGAATCCATTATATTCTCTATGATTTAATAATTAAAGAATAATTCATTCTTCATATCAAAACTTTTTTGTTCAAAGGAATCTTCATAAAAAATTCCTCTTATATTATCGTGAAAAATATGAAAAAATAATAAATAAATTATATTTATGTTTCTTTAGTTCATATTTTTTCATTAAATTGATAGAAATAAGTATCAAAAATAGCATATGTTTTGATAGAAACTTTTTCAATATGAAAGAATATGAGATTCATTTTTGCCAAATAATACATGACTTTAACATTGTTAGTAGAAATGGATTGAAAGCACTGTGAGAGACATTCAATAACAAGACTAAAGTTCTGTATGATCTCATCAAATCAATCTTTTTTATATGTTAAGAATTCAATGTTAAAAACTGTGGATTCCTTTCTTCTCATCCGTTCTAAGGTTTAGCGGTTATGTTTGCGGAAATTAATGTCATATTAAGAGAAATAACAGACAATAAGCAAAGAGCGATCCGAAACGTGTTTCATCAGTGATAATGAGTATCAAAGTTCAGCTTTTGTTAGCATTTCAGCCAAAAAGGTTGGCTAATCGTAAGGTTGAATCTATTATTCTTGGATGAGAGATGGCAAGTAAACAACATAGGATTGAATTATAGATATGTTTATCATCAGAATGATTATGAGATTATGAGAATTTATGTGTAAATAATTGAAAGGCATTGTAATAATGAGAATCATATGCTATGGATAGAAGAGATTAACAGACTGTCAAAATGAAAATGTATTTTCGATTAATATCATCAAACTTAATATCTTATTAAGGGAGATGTTCGGGCCTAATCCCGAAATTAACTTTTCTAATAGTTATGAGACCTAATGATTGAACGATTTCTTTCAATACTTTGCAGTATACCAAACGTATAATACATTTGTTTATGCTGAGTCCCTTCAAAATTGCCTAAAATCTTGCCGAAAATGTGGCCTAAAATTTTTAATTAAGAGTTGTGGCCACTTTTTTGACATTATTCAAACTTGAGGTCACACTGATTAAAATGAGATCTCTCTGATCTCTCTATGATGACCACAGCCGGAGGAGTAATGTTTACAAAAAAAATCATATGGAAAACTTAGGATTTTATTATATAGATTATAAGAGATCAGTATATTATGAATGCTGATTATTCGTGCTGATGAAGGCAGCAGTTGATGCCGAAACATATATGTCCACTTTAGGTCACTGTTAGTCATCAATAACAAGTTGTCAAAAAGTAAGAAATCATTTTTATATTGAAATGTGCGAAAACAACTACAAAAGTCTTAATCAAATCAGTATATTATATTTGAAGGGTTGAAAGTAGCTCAACAAATCATTTCAAGTTTACATTCAATTTTCCCAATCATTTTACGCATGTTTTTGTTTGTTTGTATGAATTGAGTTAATTTTCTTTATTTTTTTTTTGAGTTTCATTTATTTCTTATTCTGATAAGATATTAAACACAGAGCAATATTGATTACTTATGCGGATCAATCAATTATCTAAAGTAAATTAGTTCAAAGATTTGCCTTTTCTATAAAAGTTCATTTTGAGGTCAACTTTTGCTAAGATTCCATTGAAATAACCTATTCTTTAGTGAAATTGAAATTTCTTAATTAGATAATTAAAATGAATACATTTGAAGAATTCATTATATGAATGAATTTGTAGTCATGAATATTCAAATAATGAACATTGAATTGAGTTGACTGACATATACAGCACCGACACAGGTATAACAATTGGCTATTAAGCAAATGATATGCACAAGTCATGCATTCAAATTGAACACATAAAATGCAAACAATAGAGCAAATCATTAGAATAGCAATATATCGGGACCGAAAATGCATCAAAAATAAGTATTTCTATTTCAGAGCTTTCATTATTCACTCGTAGTTATGTGTTGTCAAAAGGAATGGATTTGAGTATTAAAAATAGTTTCAAACAAAAAACATCAAGTAATACATATAACACTTTAGTTCTCGAGCACTTAAACGTAAAAAACAAGAAATTTGTAGAATTTTCCATCAAAACGAAAGTATGCATCACAAGAAAATTTGGTGCATTACTTGCATCAGTTTATTTGTTTGTATAACTCAGTAAAACTTTATACCTTTTCCATGATTTATTAACTGAGCTGCAACTCATTTACTTTTTATGGGCAAATTATGTGGTCATAGAATAACTAAACTAAATGATGATTGACTAAAAAAATTCATAAAATTAAGTGCAGTTTCAAATACTTTTACAGATAGCAATCAATGTATTTGGATATTTTCGATATACAGATTTGTCTTGTCTTTCACCAGCGACACTAGACCTTAGAATCGGTCCCTAGAAATGCATTCAAAGCAATAGACAATACTTATTGAATGTCTATTATTTTCAATGCATTTCTAGGGACTGATTCTATAGTCTTATATCTTTTAGTAAAGTAATAGCGTATATAAAATTAATTTAAAGTTAAAAACTTAAAAGCCATTGAAGCATTGTTAATTTTGAACTTTGTATTCAATTTTATGTATATAACGTTAGGATAATTTGAATTTGTAATAGTATTTGAAAAAATAGCAATTATTCTTTGACAAATATCCCAACAGATGTTTGACGATCAAAAATAAGATTTAAACGATTCACATAAATCTTTTTTCAACTACAAAAGCGCTGATGTTTTTCATGAAAAAATCAGAGGTTCTCATGAAACATATAGTTATTCGAAATATTCTATCGATATGTCTTTTTACAGGATTTATAAGAATAAGTTTTAGTTTCAACATGAATGAACGCCTTTTTTGAAATGTATTCTTGTATTATTCACATAAATTGATCCTAAATTTTTCATTGTTCAACTCTGAGAGCATTAATTATTGAGTGAAGTTTGATAGTCATGTTTGATGAACGTGTAATAATTCTCATGAAATGACTCAGCTCACTCTTAATACATTAATACATCAATTTCCACTTAAGGTGAGATTTTCTTTGAATTGAGTGCGCAAATTAATCAATCAATAATATATTCTACAAATAAAACTTCAGTTATTCTTACCATAATAACAATATCTTCAAGAATTCCATGTTATCTTAAGCTCTTTGCCTAAGAATTATTATAAAACTACTCAAAATTGAATTAGTCATGCATTTATATTTGAGTACAAATTTTATTTTCAAACTCAATTGTAATATAACATAAGAGAGAAAACTTTTTACTGACTAAGTATTTATTGATTGATAAGATTTGTATCAGATGGAAATGAAAGAAACCCTTTAATCGTAAGAAAATTCTGTTTTGTTATAATAAAGTTTTGAGGCATTGAGTAATGATATTTTGATCATTATCTCAAACTTTTAGAGTTGAGAAACTTTTTCATCATGACTTATGATTATTTTTATGTTACTTTGACTTTCTTAGGATACAAACTTACCAATGAATGAATAGTTAATTAGAAAACTCAATAAATAGTAAAGTTCTCAATACTGAGAAGAAAAACTTTTATTAATGCATACTATAAGACCTTTTCATTAATATATACTTCTCATCTAGTGTCCAATGAGAAAAACAGGACTCTTTTCAAATAATTGTATAGAATCTGAATTAATTTTTTGCAAATGCTTTCAATCTGAGAACATTGAGTGACTCAAGAAGATTATATTTAATATAATCTCAGTATTAGGTAAGAAAAGTTCTTCTTATTAGAATTCATTCATTCAAACCTTTAAGACGAATGATATTAACTCTATAATATTCGGTAAAACAGAAATTTGGTTCTTATTTGAAGCCAGGAATCGATTTCGTATGAATTGAATTCCATAAAAAACTAGAGTTTTGATTTTCTATTTCAATTTATGCGCCAAAAATCAATATAAATTCAAGATTCAGATGAGAAATCCGTGAAACACTTTCTGAATCCCAAAAAAAAAGATTAGCGAAACAGAAGATTGAGCTCTAATAACAAAATTTCTGTTATAATATGTTGCTATCAGTGGCTGTTCAATGAACTACGATAAACAACAGGAGCAATCCTTGCATTAAAAGTGTGATAATCCAAGAATGACCTCATTATCTTTTGGTTTTCTATTGTGATTGAGTGATTTCTTATGTTAAACAGAAAACGCCTATTCATAAGCACTATCACAAAAATGTTTGAGTCAAGTCATAATCATTCCTAAGTGTCTAAAAGGTAATAGGTTTTAGTTTATTCCAGGAATTAATGAGAAATAACATATAGTTAAGACTGAAGAAAATAAGTCAAATCTTTCGCATGAATATCTCGAGAGAATACGATTTCTTCAATCATATCTAGTTAGAGTAAAAACTTGTTCATTAAAGATAAGAGAAAAGTTCCGAATGAAGATATGATTACAGACCAAAAAAGTTCGATTCCTGTTATCATTTTTCATTTGTATAGAAATTGAAAGTTAAGCTCAAAAAGTCACGAATACTTATTTGAGAATAAATACTATTGAAGTCTATTTATAGTGTAATAAAGGTTTTTCACATAAGAAATTGATAGAAAATCTATAAATAAAGAGAAATTTATTCTAAATAAACATAATTACTCGAGAATTGAACACATAAATAGGTGATTGTCCTATCAATAGTGGTTAATAAAGTTAGCTTTTATTGTATAGAGATATGCATACAAACAATTTCTGCCCTTTAGTGAGAGTCAATAGAGTTGGACTATGTTTTCACAACTGATAACTTGTTATTTCTACACTATTAAGTTAAGTATTCTTTGGAAATGCGATTAATGTGATCTTAACTTTATTATAATAGCTTAAAGCCCTTATGATTACAGAATTACTTGAGTTTATGCCACGACGAAAAGCATTTTGATTATATTTCAAAGCCTTTATTCATTACAAAGCACTTAAATGTGACTCATATTTATTCTTAGAGTTATTCTTATATTTTTGTATTCTTGAGGAAATGATTCCCTGAATGTAAGATACTTATAAAGTATCCAAAAGCCTACAGAATACAAGTCGAAGCAATTTTGTTATGGGTTTATATACATTACGTGTTGAAATCTTCGTTCAGGACTTATATTATCAACGATAACCCTCACTCTCGTCATTATTTTTTTCATTAAGCTCTTCCCTTAATTTTGTGTATCACAAAACTCTACTAAAAGGAATATATTCTTCATGCTCTGATAATTAGGTATTATTTCTGGCATCGGAAACAATAACATTAAAGCTTATAAAGTATTTTCCTTTATCGTCTTCCCTATCTTATTAAAGTATTTTCTAACATGCGATTCAATGCGAGTTTATTTATTGAGAAATTCAATTCGTTTCTCGATTCTATATATTACTATAATCGTCAACACATCATGTGTTCTGTGTTTTTCACTAAATTTTTCAAAATATAGCAAATCAATAAAAAAATTAAATCTATAAGCGCTTAACGCAGAGCTACAAAGCTATAAGACAATTACCTTTCGCCATCATCAGCATAAGCATAATCACCAAGAATGAGATCCCGAAGTCGATATCTCGGTGGTAAAGGTGACAATGGGTTAGTAAGCGGTGGAACACCAGATCCCACGATAACAGTATTAGTCAATTGAGACATAACTTATTTTTTCACTAATCAATTAAGTAATTAGTTATGAAATTTTTTTTGAAAGTTATGAAAACAAACTTTTAAACAACTATCAAAGATATCGTTTAGAGGTTGAGAAAAACTATAAACAAGTATCGATGTAGATGTGGATGCGTTGCCGCGTGTTTGAAATGATGTTTGTTGTCTATTCTGAGCCGATTCTGTGAAACGGCGGCAGTGCTCTAACACGAGGGAGGAGTCCTTACCATTTGATGGTTCTTTGCGGCTGTGGCTGTTTCGCTTGCTTGACACCAATACGCTTCAATTGCTCTCCAATCATATTTAATACAATTACGTGACAGAATTATACAAACTATTTGCCTAAACATCGTATGTTTTCAATTTAAGTCAGTTTCACACATATATTTCGCTTCAATAGTTCATTCTTAAACTATCTGTAATACATTTCTCTTCTTCTCTTTTTTCATTAGTACAGGAACTCTCACCTCAACTTCACCTCAACTTTATTGATATTTATGCTATAGATTTGTGTTTTGTTTGGATTCACATCTTTTACTAAGAGAACGGAATCGATTGATGCGTAACACAAATAGTAGTTTTAATACAACTGCAGCCCAAATGCCAAACTCTAAGACTATTGTGTGAGTTTAGGCATGACTTTCAGCTATACCGAAGAGATTATTCAACACAAATCATATTGAAATATTTCAATAATTTATTCATTTGTTTAGAAATGCATTGATATTTTTAGGTGGATATGAAGCTCTTGGTGTAAGCAATCAGTTTATAGGTTTGTCTGTAGCCAACAATGGCTTTATTGTTATCAAAAAATTGTAAAAGAATTGTAAGATTTATCATTTCAGTATTCGACTCGAATCGTAACAACATTTCTAAGTCTTTCTTCATTTTAATTCACAACTCATTAAATATTCCCCACTAGTTATTATATTTAGTTAGTATTGTTTCAGAATTTAATTAGTTCTTATATCACTTTTTTGTTATTTGCATTCCGCAAGAGTAGTTTCCGCAAAAATTTCTATGCATTAGTTATTAGAATGAATCTCAAGCATGAAAATCACATTAATTTTTTATTTTCAGTAATTCATTCGAAGATTTGTATCCCATTTGTTCTTAGTTATGGATGTATTGAAATATCAACTCAACTAAACCAGACTTATATAAAGATCAGTAGAAGATTGCACTCAGGGCTCAATCATTGATGTTTTCATGAATGAAATTTTTTTTCAAAGACATACGGATTTTGGATATACATATTTCTCTATTAAGTTATAGCTGTTATTATATTTTGCTGAAGAGAAAGCTTTGGAATGTTTGACATTTGAGGAAAAACGAAAACTTGATTCGAATGATTTAAAATGAAAAGCAATGGAATCCATCAGATGGTGAGTAGGCTTTGAGGCATTCCCTATACTTTTGAGAAGTTTACTGATAAGATGTAACTTCAAGAATAATTTAACTAAACAGTAAGCGTAGGGCAAAACCATTTCTAGAAATGTTGTCAATTTAGTTGAGCCCTAATGTCTATTCTGTATCTTAACTATGAAAAATTCAAATGTTTATCGTTTTTTGTCCCTCACAGGTATACTATTTGTTGTAGGATTATCTGTACGAACATTTAGTTTCTTTCAGGAAGTAAAAAGTTTTTCTATATTTATGATATGAATTTTTTATGACCAAAAACCTGTCCGTTTGCTGTTTCTATTGAATATCTTGGAGTCACTCTTGAGAGTTAAGCCTCAATCAAATATGTTCTGTACTCATATCAAAAGCAGTCAACATATACCCTTTTAATGGTGTTTTTGAATCCAATTTATTTTATTTAAAGATTACATTAGAATTTATAGCCAGAATGTCATCGTATCATTATATCAAAGCAAATTCCTAAACAACTCAATAACTCATTTCTAATTCTTCAGACTTGTATTTAAAACTTTTGTTTTCTCTGTTCATAACTTCAGATAAATCATAAATATCAACGAATATAATAAAAAATATCAGCTGAAAAGGTCTAGTTTTGCTTGAATTGACATTTATAAATATTTTCCATTAATATACAATTGAAACAAAAGAAACTCAGAATAAACTCGATTTAACATATTTTTAAAGTTTAATATTAGATATAAACCCACACACGAACCGATATCTTGTAAAATAGAAGTTATATATCTTATAAAACTTAACAATAGATATTTCTGACAAATCCTATGATCAAAATGATAATATAAAGCGTAGGCTTGAAAACAGGTGAATAAAAAAGTGATGTAAATACTGACTGAGTGGACGCAAACGAATATTGGATTAGTAGTGCTTTACTTTATTGAGAAAATGAATAAAATAACACATTATTTCAACAATTATGACAGCTTATAATGACATTCAGGTTTAACACCAAAGAGAAAAAAGAGATAAAAAACAAATTGTAGTGAAAAAGCAATTATCGAGTCATCCATTTATTATTAAATTTCAATTATCAAGTAATATATAAGAGGTTAACGACTGTTATAAAAACTTATGAATTATTATTAAGTTAAAAGTAATTAATCGTCTCCATAGCAGCCATCGTTTCGGTAGTTATGATCGTCCTTTGCCTGTAATTTAATCAAATCATCGATTCTTAGAATAGTGATCGCGGCCTCAGTCGCGAACTTCAATGATTTGATCTTTGAAATCGAGGGCTCGAGTACTCCTGCCTTCACATTATCTCTGACCACACCTTCGATTAGGTCCAAACCGACCCATTTTAGGAGTGAATGTTCGGCTTTGATTTGGGAACTATTATGATATGCGCGCAGTTTTGCCACCAAATCAGTGGCATCTTTGGCGGCATTGACGGCCAGTGTTTTCGGAATCACTAATAACGAATGCGCAAACTCTGCTATCGCTAACTGTTCTCTCGAGGCAATAGTTGTAGCGAATGTTTCCAAATATACAGAAAGAGCCGCTTCGACAGCACCGCCGCCCGGAACTACTTTTTTTGATTCCATTACACGCTTTACAACACATAATGAATCGTGTAATGAACGCTCCATTTCGTCCAAGAAGAACTCATTCGCACCGCGAAGAATAATTGAAGCAGAATTATGATTCTTAGGGCTATATTTCAATACAAAGTCAATACATTAAATAAGTATTCATTTTTCTAAAGCTAGCTTTTCAAGTAAGTAATGGAAAGTCAACTATCAAATTGTGTTAAAGAAATTCAAATTAATATCAAAAGCCAAAAGTCATAGTAAAGACAAATTCAATCAAAAACGGGTTTAAAAATATAAAGCGATTAAATTTTGTCGTAAATAATAAACAAAGCGTTAAACAAAGTTAGACATCAGTTAAATGTGATTTAATAGTGAGAGAATTGGACCCAAAATGAAAGTCAAGAAAAATAAGAAATCGAAAGTGAACTGAAAATAAATGACAAAAACGTAACGAACGCATAGCTTTCTATAGAAATACTAAGTTATGATTTGAACAGATATTGTTTTATACCCTTTAATAAGTATGAGTTCGTCATCAGACACTCTTTCCTGAACTACTTCTTCAGCGTCTCCAAGCATTGCAGAGTCGAAGGACTCGTCGCCTTCCATATTAGCCAAACTGAGCAATAGCTGACCTCCAGTCGCTTTCGCGATACGCTTCAAATCGATTTTTCGACATCTTCTAACGGCCATCACTTTTGCTTCGACACAGTATTTCTGACATAACTCGTCAACAGAACCGGATGTGAGAATCACGTTCGCGCCCGCGTTTATGATTTTCTGCAAACGCTCTTTTGTTATATCACTTTCACTGCAATTAAAATGATTTATTATTATTTAGAAATTAAAGATGTAATGAGTTGTGAGACATACCGCTGACGAATTGCCTCTAATTTCTCGGGATCTGACACAAGAACTTGTACTCCCATTTTCATCTTCGCCTTTTGTAATGAAAAGTCTAATAATGCGATCTTTGCGTTCTTCACCTGTTTAGGCATTCCTTTAAATTCATATAAGATAACGAAAATTAGCGAACAATTTATATTAATTTCACATTAAATAATATTCAATCTATACTCATATACATGGATAACGTTTTTCATTTTCATTAATTATCAAATGACTTGATTTAATCATTGGTATTAAAAGCTAAGAAATAATTGCATTAAATGTCACAAACCTTGAGTAGCGATAACGCAATTGAGAGCAAAACCATTAACCAAAACACTCTCTCGAGTACTTTTTCCATTTGCTTTCAAAACTCTAATGGATTTAATAGGATAATGATATCCTCCCTTTCCATCAGAGTAGCGGACAGTAGTGGCCGCCTCGACCACCATATTTGCGAAAAAATCAGCATCACTTCAAACAAAAATAGTTTTCACAAAAAGTTATCATTTAAAGACATTTAATTGCATTAATACTTACGATCCAATGAGTTTCGACGCGAGAGAGGTTTTCGCACAGTTAACAACACAATCCTTTCCCAGTTCGTCAACATTTATAATTAAATGTTCGTTAATGTATTTGACGGCCTCTTTGCAGGCGAGGCGATAGCCGGATATGATAGAAGTCGGATGAATCTTATTTTGCACCAATTCATCAGCATTTTTAAGTAGTTCTGCTGCTATCATCACCTGTTCATTAGATTAAATCAAATTTTATCAATCCATACACGAAGTTTCAATTTTTTATAATCCAAGTAAAAAATGTATATATAATACCAATTTGTAATATCATTAATATATAACATTACAAATGGAGATCATATCCATTTTTGATTTCTCCCAAATTATAGGCTTAATATTAATTAATTGAAAATTAAGCCAAAGTTGAAGGGAGTTTCAGAAGTACAGCAAAACATAATTTACAAAATAAAGAGCTTATAAACTCAACACAATCTACATATTTATTAAAACAAGAAAAACTAAGTTTGAAAGCATTGAAAAAGTTGATAGAAATAAAAATAGATTTCGAAACAAAACAAAAACAGGATAAGCGTAAAAAAGACATTAAAAGAGAAATAGTTAACAAAAAACAGAATCTGAATGAATGATAGAGTTGTTTACCACTGAAGTAGTTCCGTCGCCCACTTCTTGGTCTTGCAGTTGTGCCAAATCGACCAAAACCTTTGCCGCCGGATGTTCTACTTCAAGAAGACCTAAAATGGTTGCGCCATCGTTTGTAATGGTCACGTCCTTCCGGTCAATAGAAAACAATAATTAAAACAAATACAAAAGGGTGTGAAACAAAACACGTGTTAAAAGCCTTAATACTAACTCCGATGTCGTCGACTAACATCTTATCCAAACCTATCGGACCTAATGATGACTTCACTACGTTTGCGATCGCGGACGCCGCCATCACTTCATGTTAAGTAATCATAATTTAATTTCAATTTTTTAAAATTCATTTATTGAGTTTGGAGTCAAACAAATGTTTTATTAATTTCAAAATACAAACCGTTTTGTGTTCTGACAGAAGATCCCGAGATTCGAGTCCCGGCCACTGATAATAAATTATTGATTGACATTTTCAGATGATTTTAATGTTCAATAAATTAATTTTTAACTGATTTTTTTATTATTTGATTTTGTTATGAAATTAATGACCGCTTAAAAGGAATGGTGTTTCTTATGGTCTTTCTCTCAAACCATGCCTTATGTGTAATGCAGTTGTGCTGACATCTATTGGTTAAACTATAGCTAACAATCACTTTGAATTTGAAGGCCGTCCCCAAAGAACAGCATAAGTCCTATTGAATTTCAATAGCACTTATGCTGTTCTTTGGGACAGCCTTCATTTGCTTAATGATTTTTTAATTAAATTTATAACTGTTTTAATCAGCATTTTAGGAGGTATTATTTATATTAAATCATTTTATTCAAAATAATACTTAAGTATGTTATTAGTGGTTAAAGAGAAATATAAGAAATTGTGTATAATTTTCTCAACTATTTCTATTATAACTAATACCTAGTTTTAACTAGTTATAACTAATACAGTATTTCGTAATGAAGTTTTTTGGTACCTTAGGATCCATTGGGGCAACAGTTGTTGTTAAATTTGATCTTTCATCTAAACAATCTTTTTCATTGGTTTCTAAATCTGCTGCACACATTTTTTAGACTTTCAAAGCTAGCATTTATTTTCAAAATTATACTGAAAGTATCAAACTTTAAATACAAAAATTTTTAAATCAAATTATTTTAAAATAATCAAGTTTTATATTTAATAGACTCAACTTTTAAATTTTTCTTTCAAAAATTTATTAAATTCTCTATGAAGACAATAAATCTATCATTAGATTTGAACTTTCAAACTTTCAAACGCTAACTAAAAGTAACTTTATGTGTAATTGAATCGTATGGATAATCGTATGGATGATTCACTTGTA
>JAQFZT010000651.1:0-21942 GCA_034696325.1 Camisiidae sp.
ATGAAAAATTTATGAAAAATGACTCTGGAGAATATTTTCTGAATAAAGCTGATTAAAAATCAAATTTTAAGTCTTTCCATTGTTGGGAATATTATTATTGAACAGTTAATTATTCATTTGTGAATCTCAAATCATGAATCACTGTTAAGTACAGTTAAGCTGAAGAGAAGTCTCAAAACCTTATTTTATAATTTCTGATTTTAAAAATTAATTGCTTAATCAAAATCTGTATTCATTCATTCATTTCTTACACTGAATCACTAGACAGTGTTAAAGTTAACTTCGACTTCAACTGTTATCAATTTCATGATTTTGTGGAAAATAATTACAAAACTCTTGATGGTGTGAAGTCAAACGCAAAATAAGTGTATTGTATATGAAGATTGAATAAATAATTTGGAAAAAATGGTTTTTGTCTGGCTTTTGTTGCGGAAAAAGTAGGGGTTGAGTAAGAAAATATTCTTCAGTTGATAATATTGAGATCATCTTATGCTCGAAACTCAAGTAAATGTCAAAAAGAAATGGATTTTACTTTCACATAAGTTATGAATTATAAGCTAAAAGAAAAGAGTATAATATTTCTTGAGTTCAAATATAGAAACGTAAGAGATTTTTTGTCATTACCAGAAACAAATTCTGTACTTTGTATATAACTTATACTATTTCATTCTCAATAAAGCATTCATTTCTCTCGGATATTATGATAAGCAGCCTCTTAAGTGATCAAATAAACGAATTCTTCGAAAACATTCATAAACAGACTGTGGAGTTCTTTGTAGAGACTAGTGTTGCCACTGGTTCTGGTTCTAATGGGTTTCGTTCAGTTCAGTTTGGGTTTGGCGAGGGTTTAGTTCCAAATTATAGTTTGGTTTGCCTTTTATGCCGAGAACTCACAACTATTTGGTTCTCTTTTTGTGGCAAATATCAAAACTTTTTAAATTTCCTCAAAATTCATACAAAAACAATAATTATGACTAAATTGCAAATTTATTGTAAGATTCATATCAATTCGATTATTTTATTTTATTTTCAGTCAATTCAATGATTTGGATAAATAAATCATAAAAATTACTTTATTTCTCAGTCATCTAACTTTTTATTTGCTTGAGTTTGAGTCGGAATTTAGGGCTTGAGTTGAGTTTGGTTTGGTTCGCAAAAGTTAGAATTAGTCACAACATTATTTATACTATCAGTCGAACTCAGTTTCAGAATAAGTCTGTTTTCTTGGGAAAAATAATTCTTCTTCAGAGGATAAACATTACTTAGCGTTATAGTAGAAGCATATGAACTAATTTCTTACTGAATATTTTGATATTCGATTTCTTAATTTTGTACAATCTAAAATTGATGTATATGAATTATTTTTTAGGAGAAGTTCATCTTCAATAAATTTATTTTCTAAACTTCACGTAAATGCTATATCTGTTTTTAATATAAAAAAGTTGAGAAAACCATAGTTTCAACTTTCACTATATAATTCTGGTTTTATTTTATTGAGCGAATGCGAGCCTTGTAGAGTTTGTAGTTACTATTAGAAATAAAGTTGAGAGTTTTGTTTTTTATAAAAAAATTACACATAAGTCTGAAAATTTTCATATTGTTCTATTTATGAGACAATGTTTTACCACTGTATCAGTGTTTGACTCAATGAATGTTAAGATTTGAGTAAAAACCCAAATGTCAACTATTAGTTGATATTAAATCTCATGATTGTTTTCAAAACAGATACTGATTTTGAATAGTTAATGAAAGTTTGAACTATTAAACTATGGTTTTGACAACTTTTGATTACAAACAGATATATGATTTAAGAAAAGTTTTGAAAGTAAATGAATTCAAGATGAACTTCTTCTAAAAAATGATTCAATTGAGCTAAAACGTAATGTGTTGGTTGAGTTGAGTGATGGTCTCAACAAAGAACTCCACACTTACTCTTGAAGTCATTTATTTCTAAGGATTTTAACGATTTTAAGGTTATTGACTTGATTTAATGAAAGTCCGAAATAAGATTCATATCAGACGATATTTCATATTCAAGTTTAATCTCAAGTTTGAATGCGATCATAGTTTTGATGTTTTGTTAAGTTTCAAATTTAAAAACATTCATTATTGAAGTGATTGTAATATTTCTTCAAAAATACGACTTTATTGACTTAGAAATTGGTTTCAAAATCTCAATATAAAAACCTAGAATATAATATATTTTTTCTGAAAAAGGTATCAATACAGAAGTGATAGGCATGGATCAAATTTTCTGAGAATTTTTACGAACTTGAGCCTGAGCCTGAGCCTGAGCCTGAGCCTGAGCCTGAGCCTGAGCCTGGCACCCCAGAGCCTGAGCCTTGAGCCTGACCATGAGATTGAAAAATTTTTATATAAAGAGGTCATTAAACTTATTATGAAAAATTCTTCAAAAAATCAATTTACGAAGATATTATGTAAATTTGAATTTTTAATTAAAGTAAGAAGTCATTCTTTACAGTCTCCTTTTTTACTATGACTACTTTTATTAGAATTATTTGAAAAAACGAGGTTCTGAACCCTGAGCCTTCGCCAAATTAGAACCTGAGCCTAATGGCTAGAAAACCCCGAGCTTAAGCCTGGAGCGTGTGCCCATCACAACAATAAAGAAATTTCGAAACTCGACAAGAAATTTTGGATCCAGAGTCGAAACCTGATACTCAGCTCTAATTGAAATAAATGTATTACATCTGTTTATCTCTTGAGGTAAGTTAAAACTATATGAAATGAGGTAAGTAAATTGCGTAAATTATTGCGTAACGTTTTCTGGTCATCTATTCATAATGTTATTCCATTAGGATCTCTGAGATGGATAATGATAGCAATATTTACCAGTTTTATTATTAATTTAAACCGAATCCAATACTTTAATTTGCTTTCAACAGTTTTAGTAATAAGTAAGAGGCCCTCAAACTGATTGATGGTTCCATTATCTGCATTACAAGCCTAAAATTGCTATACTTTTTGTACACTATATGATCGAAAACTTTTTGTAATGACATTAAGTAAAACTTCGAACTCATTTCAAGCATTCATTTAGGATGAGAGAAGAGGCTTAAGAGGTGATTGAATATCGAACCTAATAATGTTGATTCCTTTGAAAATGTTTTTCTATCAAATAAGATTGTGACTTATGGTTAAAGTCATATCTTTATTGCTGTTTCGACGGTATGTTGAAGAGTTACTTATATACACATTATTTTTTCGATCCTAAGTAACTGATGTGGACGTGGAAGTGCTCTTTCGTGTATATAAGCTAATGAGCCATTAGTAATTGGGGTTGACTTGACCATCAGTGTATGTAACTATCATTATGTCTATTGATTAGTTATCAGATCATTAGTGGGTTTCTGGAATGTTCTTAACTCTCATTTCAAACTTTTCATTAATAAGTATCAGATCTATAACTTAAATTCAATAAAAGCAATATTTTGGGGAAAATGTTTTCGATCATTGGTCTCAAAGTATTGAAAAGAGTGTCAATTCACTCAATTTGAAAGTGTTTGGTTTATTTGATCACTAACTATACATTTTTGTATCCATTTATGCTTTAATATACGAATTTTAATTCTTAATTTTTTAAAATATTTTTTTTAATTAAATCGAACAAAAGAGTTAAATTTAAACAAATATGCTTAACTCATTACTTTAATGCAGTGATCGCCAAGTGGTGGCCCGCGGGCCGGATGCGGCCCTATGGATGATTTTTTGGCCCTCTGAGGCATTTGGAGCTACAGTAGTAGTAGTTTACTAACTATGGTGAACCTTAATTTCAATAAAAATAGGCTTAAAATCATATTTACTTTTTCAAAATATTTTTTTGCGGCCCAATGGCGTCTTTTCTGGCCCTTTCGGCTGAAAATCAAACCAATTCAAAAATATCTTTTTGATTCGCAGATTTTTCAGGAGTTAATATTTCTATTACATATTTGAAAAATTCATATCTAAATATTGAATTGAAAGCAAAAGAGCGAATATTAAGCATATTTCAGAGCACTTTATATAAAAAATATTGAGATCACATTATTGGACTATTTTAGAAATAACTTTTGGTTTTATTAAGGTTAAGAGTTGAACATCAAACACATTTGGAATTAAATTTCTTGCATTGAAGTGCATCTGTTGGTGTAGATGAACATCCCTGAGGCAAAAATGATTGTTAGTATGAGCTAAATCTCAAATATTTTATGCCAAACTTTTTGCCAATACTAGAGATGAAAATCATTTATTTAATTATCAGAGTCTTTTAGATAATATTTATTTTCCGGTTAATGGGTTGACAATTTCTCTAAAATATCAAATTCATAAGTCTTAAGACATTTTCTGAATTATCGATTGAAATATAAATAAATTTGTGAGAAATGGATTCGAAAATATTTAAATGGACTTTTACGATAAAAGTGAATAGTTTTTTGTCTGCTCCCCACTGGTCATTAGGGACACCATTAACTTGATTTCAATATGAATAACAAAAAAAAGGTGGGTTGAGTTCACTTAAAGATCACATGAATGAAGAATGAGAGCATACGTTGAGAGGAGTCCTTCGAATTCACTTTAAATAAATACAGTCCTTTCACTGAAATATTTTCTATTTGTTGTTTGAGTGAATGACGAGTTAAGAAATGCTTACATCAAATTTCAGTTAATTCTGTAAACATAAGTACAGCGAATAATGTAAGTTTCGATGAACTTAAAATATATACTTTCATGTACAACACGTTTGCAATAGAGTTTGCAATGGCGTTGTATTGCAGATGAGTCTATATATTTGAAATTTCATCGAAACTTCTTTTAATAACCATACGGTTGGTCCAGAAAACATATGCAAAGATAATCCAGTGATAAACTTATCTCTCTCTATGATCTATGAACAAAATTTTACTGGTATTTGAATTTTATAATTCTAAGCATAAGACAGAAGTGTCTGTTTAACGAACCCTTTTTATTAACTAACAATTGATATTTATGCAAAAACATGTAAATTATAGGTTTACTCAATTCATTCTTTCTTGTTGAAAATTGAATACATTAGTGGTTAAAAAATCATTCCCATCTCAATCTTAGTGGAATGGAATCAAAATTCATGAATCGGTGAGATTGTGAAGTGAAGACATTCCCAATTCAGCGTACAATACAATCAATTGAAACTAAAAAACATTTAATATACCAAATAGTAAATGTTATAGAAATCAAGACCTAATACGAAGTTTGAGGGTCTGTTCCAATAAAAAAAATCAAAACTTCTGTATCGATTCACAAAGCGAAACTGAGTTGTAGTATTTGACAAAACATGCTATCTTGCCAACCAATCAATAGTTGTAACTTTTTTGTAAACTCTACTCTACCCTTTTGTACACCCGTTGACACAAAAAGGTATGATTTGCAATATAAAAGATTCATTCCCACTCTCAATGGGATTTAGTTTTTGGTGGAATCGGGATGGAAATAAAAAAAACTTAAGATCCTCAATCATTAATGAGCATAAATTTCTTACTCTTGTTGAGCGCTCAGTTGAAGAACTTAATTTTATTATAATACTGAAGCTTGTTATTCGAGATGAAGATTCAAAATGAGTGAAAAATGGAACGCATCTCATAATAGTATTAAAGTTTTTTTTATTTATATTTCGATCGATAAATTTGAGAATAAAAACTAATTTTTAACTGATTTGATTCGCTGGTTAAAAGATGTAAGACTAGACTTGAATAAAACAGTGAAAAATCAATATAATATTTAAAATAATATTCAAATAATTGAAGCGCTGAATACTTGCCAACAAGGAATTCAATATGATTTTCGCTAAAGGATGTTATCATGAAAAACTAATGAAAAAATTGCCTGTATATGAAATGTATGATGAAAAAGAAGAAAAATTCATTTTTCATTTCATTTTCTAGTGTTTTCCGAGGAGTACTAAACCCGTATATTTCGAAAAATCAATTAAAAAGTTATATCGAAATCTTTCTGTCAGATGTAAAATGATTTCACGAATTAATTTTATAAAAAATTAAAACTAACTTTAGAAATGCTTTAGTTCTTTACTTGAATAGTTTTAGTTTAATATGCTTTCAAAGTATGAATACTCAACTTTTTATGACTTATATTTGAATTTTGATATTAAATTTTCATTAAAAAACATTTTCATAAGATAGGAATTATCTGTTTGAGTGGGCAATGCTTTAATTAAAACGTCAGTCAATATGTAAACGAGTGACTAAAACGCTTGATATAAGACTTGTGGTCTCATTGATATGGATTTTTACCTTTTTTGCCACTTTCATTAATTTGATTTGACTGTTAGCTTTCATTAATAGATTTTTTCATACTTGAAAAGTTATCCTTTTGCTTATACTCTACAGAAAAATTAATGTTCCAAAAATAACCTCATTATTTAAATAAGCAGTTATAAGCTGTCAAATAAGTACTTTTCATTAAGAGAGAGTTTGGCATTGGATGAATTCTAAAGGGCTTCAGAAGTTCTTTAAAGTTTACGGATATTTTCTGTTGGAAATCTCCTTAAAGACTATGATTAGTTTTTAATGAATAGCTTTAACTGATTAGCACATAAATGATCACGTATTCTGCATACGAGTACATCCTATTGTATAACATATAATTTATAACATAATGTCTAATTTGTAATTTAATAAACTCAAAGTTTGTTACATTCATGCATGAATCTCATAAACATTCTGTGTTCAGTCCTAACAAATCAAATAGAAGAAATCGATTGCCATTTCAATTGTTAAAAAGTTAGTGTTTACTTGTTTTTCTCTATCTTTCGTATCAGTTCAACATCTATTCCATTGATTTACGAAAATTCTAACGAATTGTAAGAAAGTTTCTTTCATTGAACATTCAATTTATACGTCCTTTCAAAAGAAGCGGATCGAAAATATGGATCACGTTTGTGTGCAAACATTGTTTACTAATCTTTTGGAATATATGAAAGTCGACAAAGCTCTTCACCAAACAATTGGCATAAAATTTCTAAACATTCAATTCGTCATAAGTAAGAAATAAGACGAAAATTTTGATTTTGTATAAGAGTTTGCTATAAGAGTTTGCTTGTGATGGAAATCTTTGACTCATTCAACCAAATCTTTAATTTGATTTGAAAATTAGAGTTGAGATGATTGTGAAAACTCATGAATATATAGTTCTCTGTTCTTTAATGAGTGATATCATGAAAAGCCCTTTTCATTAGTAGATTCCTTCAAATCTTGCTTCACATGCAAAGTAACTCGAATTTTTTGAAACTTTTAATTTAATATTATGTTGATTTGGATCACATCAACGCGAAATGCAATTTTTAACATAAGTTCATTTGATTTTACATTTTTTATTCTTTGAAAACATTTTCACATAATTTAGAATTTAGACAAAAAGTTTAAAAATTATAACACAAATGACATATTTCTAAAAGTTTAAGATATTAATTAATTTGTGATATGTTTAATAAACTCACTATTTCTTTCTTAAATTTATCAAAACATAACTTATCAGAACCTTTTTGATGAACTAATTCAAAGCTCACTCTCAAAAGTTAGTTTAAAATAAAGCCTTTATACTCATGATTAAGTTAGTGTAAAGTTCTTTACCAGTACTATCGAACTGAAAAAAGTTAGGCACTCATCGAATCCCTGTGAGTGTAATACTTAGTACTTTGTATTCTGTTATTTATTTCATTAAGTAGTGAAATGCAAGACATTAAAGACAACAATTTCTTTCATTATTGACTTCATCAATCACTTGTCTTTCAGGGATCTCAACCTAACAATTATGGGATTTTGTATATTATAAATAGTTATTTACTCACAATTTACAAACTTAACATTCTGACAATGCGTTACATATTGTCTCAAACATACAAATATTTCATACTTATTAATAATTGATTATTTTCACATTTTTATGAAAACGAGAATTGAAAAATTCATTGTTTACCAAAGTTTGAATCTTCAAACATTGAACAAAAACTTTTTATATTACATCAAACTTTCGAAACATACATTATATTCTTAAAAATACTTATAGTCTTTCATCAATAATAGATATTTTCGTATAGATATGTTACGAAAAAATGTATTTTAAAATGTTTTTGAAATAAATAAGTAAATACTAATCTTGATATGATATGTGATCTCATCGATAGGTTGTTAGGAATGTGCGGAATTGAATTTTAAAAATAGCACAACTCTAAGAAAATGACAAACTATTGTTACAAACTATGCATTAATTGGTTGGAAATGTTGTGTTAATATAGTTCAGCATTTGGTGCAGAACTAGACTATTGACAAATTAATGAATCCTGAATAAAATAACAAAATAATTCATTTCTTTTAACATAAGGAAAGCTTTTTCCGCAACCCATTAATTTGTCGTGAATAGTCTTCAGATAACAAATAAATTTAATGAATAGTATTTTTATACACTGAAGGAACTGTGGTTTCGAAACACATTGTCTCTCGAATGACGGCATCTTTCAGTATTAAATATAGATTTTGAAGATAAAAACTCATGTCTTGAATCAAAATTTAAGTGAATGAGTTTGAAATATGGTTTATACTGTCTCTGCGAATAAATGTATGCCAGAACTGACACTGTATAATGTGTAGAGTTTTAGGATATTTTACTTTACACTGTTCTAGATATGGTATTCAAACTTCAATTCACTCTATAAAGATTTGCATTCTTTTGAATTATTCTCAATTCAAAAGAATATTGATTTGGATGTGGTTATAGAATATAAGGAATTATATTTACATTTAAACGCCTTCATAATGCTATTCACAGAAAATCTTAATAATATTCTCAGAACAGTTCAGATAATAATTTGAAAAAAATTATAATAACATGTTATTCGTGTTGAAGAATATTATTCTGAAAGCATTGATGATTATGCTATGCATTTAAGAGGATTCAATGTTATTAAGCTTTCAATTTTGCGTGCATTTCATAATGCATTTCTAAACCACAGCTAAGGTCTGTTTTTCACAAAAATATTTTATATTTAGAATAATACTTGAGTCTTTAGCCTTTTTTTATAATATAGACACCAATATAGAAACTTTCAATAATGATAACAATCAAGTAATTGATTCTCATTGAAAACTTGTCCAAATTTCAAATTCAGAGCTGAATTGGGTCATGTATATTTTCATCGAGAGTCTCACATCGAATTCTTCCTCTATGGTCACAATCGACAATGAGTGTGGCGCCATAATTAGATGATTGTAACCGCAAATGACGATTCAGACTATTTCTAAGAGCAGTGCTTTTTCGATAACTTGTGATCACCAGAATTATAAAGATAACGATATAAATGACCAGAACAACCTTTAATGAAAAAGATTATATTAAGTTATTGATTGATTATTTCGTCTCTCTCCCTCCCTCCCCCTCTCTCTCTCCCTCCCCTCTCTCTCCCTCCCCCTCTCTCTCCCCTTTCTATTGTTTCATTTATTCCTCATTATTGATCTGATTTCATTCAAACACAAATTGAGGTTTAGTTAAGATTTAATGCCAGAAAAGTACAAAACTAGCATTAAGAGTAAATTCATTAATTCCGAGCTCTCATGCAAACTATCGCACACACATTGAGATCGCAAAACATACGGCCTTCAGGCCATTGATTTATTTGTTTGGAGAAGTACTTTAAATGAAAAGAAGGCTAAAAACACTAGAAATAATTAATTCCCACAAATAATACCTTTCGATTGAAAAAGAACAACCATTTAATTTAGTGAAATCCAGAATATGATTAAAAAATTCAAAGTTAATGATGTGATGCTTAGCAATAATTGGAAAAAAGCACTTAAAGAGTTATGCGATTAAAATGTTTTATATAGTAAAGATGGTCTGAAAAAGACTTTTATTTGTATTGAAAGAAGTGTCTAATGCTTGAGAAGACTCTTTAGTATGAGAAGAGTTCTTGACTGAAATAGTTTTTTGCTCTTGAAGTCAAATTAATTTATACTTTTATATAACTTGTTATGTCAGTCTTCTAGCAAATAATGAATTCTGAAGAACATAATTAAACTGACTTTCATGAGAGCGAAATTATTAAATTTATTTCTGTATGAAGATTGAGTTAAGAAAGGATTCTCTTGTACAGTATCTCAAGTTATAATGAGCTCTGCTTTGAATTATTAGCACAACTAAAATTGATGTGTAAGACATTAATTGCATAATCATATTCAGTAATATAGATTCAGTCTTTTGTTAATTGATGTCATATATTATACCATTAGTTAATTGCATGGATAGAGAATGTCCGACTCCTCTATGCTTTTGTCAACTTTTATTGCTATACAACTGTTCTGTACTTCAAATATATTCCACTTTAAGAGTTTACTTCGGATTTAAACAATCAATTTTGATTCGAAAATTATTTATGAAATTAATTAGCATTTTATCGATGAGATTACAAACTAAGATATTTATTACGAGTTCTATATTTTACTCTTTGATACTAGTCTTATAGTTCATATTCTCAATTCTGCGTATTCAGCGATTCTTATTGTTTGCATTTAGATATCAATTTTTTTTATCAATGCTATACTTGAGCGGTCGAAATATCTAATTAATTATGAGAAGAAACTGTAATCCCATTCAATTTGGTGCTAAAGCTATACAAACTTACTATAAGTCGAGTTTATTCTGCGTGAAAATCAAACATAGAATTAATTTACTTTCTATGAAAAGAATGAAAGATAAAACATGAAACACATCTTCTATAACAATACCTCAAACAAGAGTTTATAAAATGTTTTGAATATAATATAATATTAAACAGATAGTAATCTTATATCAGTCGGCAATCAAATTATGGTAAAAGCTATTGAAGTGAAGTTATTGTCTTTTTTCATTAACTGAAGTTTGAATTATTTTTGGAATTTTGTTACGATTTTATTAAAAGTTACTGTACTGTATGTTTTAATAGCAATATTTTGTCTTGAATATTGATCGTCTTGTTTGTAGAGGTGATTCGAGTCAGTCTCGAGATATTGAACAACAAAGTCTATTGAAATTTTCATGTGTAGGATCATCAATAATATGTAAACTACATATACCTTCAAATGAATATTTTTAAGGATATTTAACCTCAATTTGTTGGCGAAAAATTTTATTCCAAAAAACAGATAAATCTAATCCAGAATTTTAGAAAATCAAATAAATATGAAGATTCAATAACAAAGAATCATATTTTCAGTAATGAAAAGGAAAACTATTGATGTGAACTGATCTGAAAGAGCACATGATTGAGTTGAATGTAAATGTAAGGCTATAAATAATGTGAACTTTTAGGCTATACGAGGATTATATTGTAGGACACGTAGAGTTAACTCAATATAAGGCATTTGTTATAATTTCAATAATCAATATCTTTAACTCTGAAACAGAGCACAACATGCTCTCAATTATAATGCGTTTATATATATTTAACGCCATGTCTTCACATTATTCAATACATGTTGATGTGAAGCGCTTCACACCAATTCAGCGCTAACATCAACCACAACAACAATCACACCAAAACTGGAACCACATCACTATATTTTCACTTTCAGTTCTATCTATTCATCTGAAAGAAACTTCAAAACTAATTTTTCAACTTGTGTTGTAAGCAAACGAGTCTATAGGTTCGTACTTTCTGTCTGTTTGTTAAACAATGAAAACTTCAATATATTTTCGGAGAATTTAATGGTTGCCAAAAATGATAAATTTGATAATTTCTGAATTCCTGTTTTAATAGTGTTTAATTCTAGCAAAAGTTGTAAAAAACTGAATTTCGTGATTAATTCCGTGATTTAAATTGATGATTCGTGAGCTATTTGTGTAACTAAGCCAATCTTGTTAAAATGTATTACCATTTAAATTGTCTTTTAGGATTCAATTTAGGATATTATCATATTGTTGCGAATGTTTCTCTAAATTTGAAGCGTCTCTCAAACCATTCACCGGCAGCTTTACATAACTATTTAACATTTCAAATTATTCTTAATGGGCTATGACTATCAACTAAGTTTAGAGAAACCTCTAAAATCAAACATCTTTTAAATACTAAATACATGTGATTCTCACGAATTCGATTCTGAATTACTTAAATAATTTGTTTAATTGACAGCTGAAGATGATTTAAGTTGAATTTGGAGTCTTAAAAGTTATCTGAGTTGAGAACTCCACAAATAAGTTGTTTTACTATTGAGGCCTAAATGCTAATTTTCACATCAATTTTACCAAAATAAATATTATACAACTCTCATAAATGCAATTAATTTGTTTTGATTATTAAAATACTAGCTATACTTAAATTTATATTTAATTCATTTTAGTCATTATGGAAGTAATTAGATTTCTATCACTAATTCAATTAATGAGGAATAATTGAAGCAAAATTTTTCGGAAAATTACATTTCAAAATTGGATAAGTATTTGAGTTATACTTTTAACTATATGAATATGAATATAAGCCTCTTATAAGTCATTTGAAACCCGATTTACAGTAAACTTAATTTGTTTGTTACGAAACTTTGAACTAAGACTTGAAACTTGATTTTCAACACATAAAAAATCTATATTTGAAAATATTTCAAGTGAATAAATTTTAGTCTTTTTATGATTAAAAAGAATGTGAAATTCATGTAAATAAGTTATCCTTAAAGTCTCGAAATAAATTTCAACGTATTTTATCTCTACATTTGAGAAATAAAATTTAAGTTCAAATCTAATTTTTGAAGTTTTAATAGTGAAATTAAATTAGTTTTAAAACTTTGAAACAAAATTTAGTCAAAAGACTCGTATTTTAATAATTAATGCTTTTGAAGTATGAATATTTTTAAGCTTTGAAAAATGTATACAGCGATAAAATAAGTTTCGATGAACTTAAAATGCATAATACTTTCATGCATAACACATTTGCAATGGAGTTGTATTGCAATAAGTCTATACCGTATATTTCAAATTTCATCGAAACTTCTTTTAATGGCCGTAAGGTTTTAATGTTTTTGAAAAATCAAGAAATAGAGGGGACTCGAGCTTTGAAGCAAATAATTGAACTTTTCTAAAATACCTGCTCTAACTTTAGTATGAAAGATATACAAAGTTTAACGATTTTTATTGAATAATTTTGTGAAAGCTTTCTATTGAATCTTAAATTGCGAACAATACAGAACTTTACTGTTAATCCTAGAAATGCACTGAAAAGTTATAGCTTCAGACATTACAAGAGAAATATTTTGTAAACAAAAAAATATAATTTCACACTAACAGGTCTGACAAAAAATGATAAGTGAAGTCAATAGTTGTGTATCGTTTCGCAAAGTAAAAGTGAAGTAAGCTTTCGAAAGACACGCCAAAATGAAGTCAATCAACAAGAGTCAAGAGTCCAATATTGAACTTTGAAGATCTAATGGCAAATTTCAATGTAATCGAGAAAGATGTTATTTATTATTACTATTCTGTATACATTTCCATTGCTTACAATGAAGAGCTCCGTAAGCTATTACCCAATAGTAGTTACTTTTTATTCCGCGATAGAGAATGGCTTATTAATGTTTAGGGACACAGTCGTGAAGTTTTCTGTTTATTTTAATGGCAATGGGCTCACATTTATAGCAACCAATTTGTTCAGTTGACGAGCTTTTAGTTAAGTATAGTTTGACTTCAAATGTAAGCAAAATTGGCGGTCATTTCGAAGCGTCTGATTATGAATTGACTCTTATTGCTTGTTAATTGAGGCAATTATTTTAGAACTTAAAATATATTCATAGGGCTCGTTCATTAAGTACGTACGTACTGGTGGGGGAGGGGGTTTAGGAATCGAGATTTTTTGCGTACGTACTTAATGGACGATGCCTAGGAATAAAATCAACTAGTGTTGATTCGCTTACGGTATTTTGAATTTCGCTAATCATAAAAAATTTCATTTTGCTAACTTTGGCTTAAGTCAAATTATTTCATGGCTTTTCATTTAGCTTTCGCTTTCGCTTAAGATAAGCGGATCAACACAAATTGACACCTTTAAATGCCTTCAAAAACTATAATCCCCGACACTTACAGTGACATAAACTATAGCGTCAGTTGATTGTGATGAAAAAACCACTTCAACCGTCTGCCCATCGTTTGGATCAATTGGAGACACATCATAACGGAGTCCAATCGGTAGAATTCGGCATAGAATTGATGAGGCTCTACATGGGATATAACGTATGAGAAATGGGTCAATAAAATTCATATTTAGTGATCAATTCTCTTGGATATATGAATTGAGCTGATGTACATTTATTATGTTATTGCAGAATATACTACAGAATATACTACAGAATATACTACAGAATATACTACAGAATCTTATTTCATTGCAGGGAATAGTAATAAATAGCAGTTCGCGTGACTAAAGTTGATAAAAAGCTGCGAACAGTTAGTTGTCTACAAATATTAACCAATAATAAAATTTCATTAATAATAATCGTACAGAAATAGTAGTTATTATAATGATTTGTTCTTTATTCAAATGTTTCTATTTAAATATAATCATAAATTTTATGACAAAGTATTGGCCTAATTATTAAGCTATAGTAAAATTTCTCAAACTTTGATAGCTAAGTCTTTAGGGTTTAAGAAAAAAAGTTTATCTTTTGATGAACATTTTTATAATGTTCAACTCTAATACCATTCATTTGTTTCATTTTTCATACGATAATCAAATTTTAAAAGCCTTCAGACATATATGTTGACAACTTATTAATCAAATAAATTGTTCGCCCAATAACTAAATGGCATTTATTTAGTCATTTCAGTTAATGTGGATTAAAGTAGTCAATAAAGGCTCATAAAATTTAACTCAATTCTTTTGATGACTGTGAATGCATATAGAATTTTAAAAAACATTAGATATATAATGTTTAAGTTGGTTTGAAAATCATTGTCAGGATAATAAATATATCATATTATATGCACATTAGCTTTAAGTTTATGGCCATTATAGTAATTTTCTGAGCTTCTATTGTCGATTTTTATCCACATATTATTTATTGAGGCATTAAGTTTTGATCTGAAGCCAAAACCTAATGTAAAAAGCATTTTAAAGACCAGTTCATAAAATAGTCCAGAAAATATGAACAAATTTAATATGATAAAAAATGAATAGAATCATACTTCGAAATATAAATAACCAAATAATTCATATATAAAACTGGATTCTCAGTAGAATATTTACAAAAAATGATAGCACATATTTCATGAACTTTTTCTGTCCATTGATTTCAGTTTATACCTGTATATTACAAAACTTATCATAGAGTTGAGGATACAGTTGATTTATACGCCTTTCAGAAAAACTTTTTCTACAAACATTATAAAGTCAAATAATGACCCAAACCATTGATAGTTTCTTCCATGTATCGTAGCTTTCATTGTATGAACAACTTTGACTTAAAAAGAATAACTTTTCTGTCCATCATTAGTGTCAAACCTCAGGCTATTTAGGATTTTCTTCAAGTAAAGGTGTTCTATGCATTTCAACCAATATATGAATCGATAAAAACTCAATACTCACAAAAATTTTGTGTAATAGAGCGAAAAAGAAGTGTTATTTTCAACTTTTCCTTGTTATCCTTCGATAACACATTTTTTCTCTTTGAATAATTTGTTTTGTTTGAATGAAAGCCGAATTGAAACGATTTAAATGCAGTTTTTGAAACATTAGCTAAAGTTTTCTTTAGTGCTTACAATAATTTTGGGGAATTTAGTTTCCAATACATTGGGAAAGCAATAAGATATTTATTTGCCAGAGAATGACAAAAATGATCAGAATTTTAGGTCTAACTATTCTGATTCTTTTCGGATTCCTGGAAAGCATTATAAATGATTGTATGTGACCTTTGATGGCAACAGCAATCCATCACAATTTCTAAAACATAGTCCAAGCATGTCTTCGGACAAATAAATCTTTATAACAATAGAGAAAAAAAGAAGGGATGAGACAAGCATTTGATATTTGCTTCACATATTGAAAAACACACAATACATCGCATAAAATCGCTTACAAACTATCGAACAAACTTTGGATGCCTGACAATCCATTTCTCAGCGAACACAGTGTGCAATAAAATAACGTTCAAATCATAGGTATTCTAAAAGATTTATGTATTAAAGAATTTTAGCTGAAGAAAGTTCTATCAGCAATTCTTTCACGTGTATAAGTATTTTAAGCATTTAAAGATGAAAAATATCACGTTTGAGTCAGACATATAGCTTGTATTGAGGTTTACCCTATTAAATAGTGTAGGTGTAGTTTAAATATTGATGTCATGCAGAGAAACATTATTTTTCGTCATCTATGCACTCTTTATGCTTCTGGACTTGTACCTAAGGGGCCATTGAAATATTTACGCGATACCTATGTAAACACTAATAGCTAATAACACGTGTGTTCATTTATAGTTCGATATGCTTTCTATATAATGGATATGCTATGAAAGAACAACCCCTCAAGCCTATCAACAGACGCTCCATCACTAGTTTCTAGTTGCTATCCTCGCGAACAATTTTACCTCCTGTACATACACTGTCCCACACCTAACGTACAGCTACAACTTTTCACATCAAGCCCAGCAAAACTAATTTAACTTCATCTCATTTCTATAACTTAATAAAATCTTTATTCGAAATCATAAGTTCTTTATTTAGTCTGTTATCAAAAAATCTAAAAATCATCATTTAATCTGAAGTTTTAAAATTTTTATACAATCATAACACTAATCCATCGTTAAAAGTAAGTCAAAATGAATTATTTCAAGTTTTCTTTTACCAGTAATTGAAAGTTAGATTTCTTAGTTAAGTGAACACAAAATAGTTTTTCGAAGAAATGAAAAATTTCTATATTATGAAAAGCAAAATTTCATCATTAAATTGACTAAAAAACTTTGATCTTAGATTTATTTGTAACCAAAATTTGATTAATTGAACAATTTTTAAGAAGATAAAAGTCTAGACAAAAGAAAATTTGAATAACGATTTTTTTGTAACAAAAAGTAAGCCTTTGAAAAGTGCAGAACATTGGTCTGCAATATGCTGCCGACGGGCTGATCAACAATTATTTATGGTCCTATAACACTCGAAAATACCACAAAAAGTAATCAATGTTATAGCTACAGATGGAATGACCGAACACTTTATAAATATATACGTTGAGACTTTATTGAATATAATTAAATCACTTGATTATTAATGGCTTATTGCCAATAGTGATGTGCGCGTATTGAGTGCTACGCATTTTGTGATGGAATAAAAAGAGAGAACTAACTTAATGTGACATAGAGTTATGGTCTTATATATAATATATGAGGCGACCAAATAATGTTGCGTAGGTATCAACTTATGTATCTAAGTATGAATCAATTTTTGTCAATTCAAATTCAAATGTCATAAACAATAAGTATATTAACTCAGCTTTTGGCGTGTGACAGCCCTCACAAATTTCATATTTTAGTTATAAGGTTTCAAAAAATTAAAAATATTTCAATCATTTTGTATCAACTGATAGCTCTTTATAGTGAAAATTCAATACTTCTTAAATCTAACTAATTATTTAAGTGTAAATTTAATAAAGGACTCAATTGGCCTCTCATTGAATTTGATCCCGTGAGACAAAATCATGTGCCCAACGCTGGTATAGAAGATATCATTAATTTTTATTTTTTAATAATTAACACAGAGCATCAATTCTAACAAAAGGTCACTAAATAATAATATGAATTTCCAATATTCACAACAATTCAAAAGTGACAGAAAATATAAAACTTTGATTCTGTTTAAAAGTTTAAAACTGCTGAAAACATCTGTTTTCACATTCAAAAAGCTGTTGCTGCACAAGATTATGTCAAAAATCTTTAATCATAGAATCAAAGAAATGATTTGAAATATTTTTCCTAAAAAAATATTATCATAAAATAAAAGGGAGAAATTTTTTGTGTTGCACTTGAAAGAGAGTATAGTTTTTTATGATATAGATTGAAGACATAGAATAACATTAATATATGAATAAATATATTCGCCTACAAATGCTAACATCTATCTATATGTAAATTGATGAAATGGAGTTTTTCTATTTTAGTTTTCTATTTCGAATAAAAATGAAAAATTGATAAGAACAATAACAAGAATTATTCATAAAAGTATATTAGGATTGGAAAATTAATCAGACAGAAAAATAGCAGCTATGTGCAGTAATAACATTGCTCCACATTAGTTATGAGATTTTATCTTTAGCTTATATTGGGTTTATTTTCTTTATTTGTCATATAAGTACATGACTAGCATTAAGTCAAATATAGGCAAAAATAACGATAAGTCTGTTTCATATTGAAGAATAACTTATGTCAAAACGAGACTTTACTTGCAATTCACGTTTGCATTCATTTATAAATTCATCATTTCTTCTGTCATTGTTTCACAACTCATTTCATTCAAAGACTTTTTGTTGGTATAATCAGTATAACTAGAATTGATAGGATCTTTCTATAGATTCCCTTTACATCACAGTGAATGTCATATCACATAATTATCTTTTATTCTGTGCCTCACTTTCCGTTTGCATTGAAATAAATAAGTATTTTATTACATAAAATATATTCAAACCATTATATTCTTAGTTGAAATTGTGAAATGATTTTTTGATAAATTGCACTTTTTTTCAGAGGGTAACAGAGGATAACATTTGAGATGAAAGAAATTCCAACAAAAATAAGGATGAATTTAAAGTAAAGAATTTGCTGAATAAACATTACACAATTGACTGAAGCTTTGAGAACAAAACAGTAAACTTTTTTGTAAACATGTTTTTGAAGAATATCCACATCATTCTCATTATTTATTTTGTAATTCTTATGACAAAGTGCATCTTTAATCAATACAAAAAGTAATTTATCCTCTTAATAATGGATGAAAATTTTCTAGAGATAACAGATAGAAAGCTGGATAAACAATATTCATGACAGAAAACTCTTTTTGGGAATTAAAGAGTTTTAATATAATTAAAATCCAAGTCGAAATTGTTATTTTTCTATAGATTTAGCATAAGATTCATTATAATTTTCACATAAACTCATGTAAATGTTTTAAATAGTAATTTAGTGAAGAAAAGGAATTCTATGTTTACGGTACAGACAAGAAGTAAATTCCATGCTTGAACTTCTATAGTCAATGTCGATTAGACATGGAATTTATTTTTTGTGTGTACATATACAGTAACTTTTATAATCAATATGAGTGTTATGATGAGAAATCTTTATTTAAATAGCTCAACAAATATTGCATAATGTTTTTCACTGTCAGATCGTTTGTAAAATACTCTCATAAAAGTATCAAATGCTAGCTTTTGTACAGATAAAAAGAAATACTTTACTTTCATAGTGAAATGCGATTGTAGTGAAAAACATTTGTAATCATCAATTCATAGTATTTGAAGAAATTTCATTTTTATCTGTGAATATATTTGTTATTTGTATTTATTTTACATATTGAAAAGAAATTGAAGCTAAAACTTTAATCAGTTGTATAATGTCTTTATAGCTTCATTGGTCTTAGTGAGCATTCAGAACAATTTTGGAAGGAATGGACAAAATCTCTAGTATAAGTGATGCTATAAAGGTGTAATCCATGCCATAAGAATCAGCCCAAACACCATAATTGAATGTATGGTTTAGAAATCTTTTGAAAGTAATGCTCTCAAAACTTTCAGAAAGTAAACTCCTATTCAATGCCCAACTGCTAAGTTCATAAAGAGATTCTGATTATGAAGGCTTAAAGTTTAGTTTTAAAAATCTTGAAAACTATTCTCTCAAGATTGATATGAAATAAACTTAAACTTTTTTATAAACTTTTAAAATTATTTGATTGCCTTAAAAGAAGTTTTCAATAGTAAATTCAAGTACAATTTATTTGCTTTCATTGTTTAGTTAGAGTTAGTTTTTTTGCTTTCGAGTTTAGTAGAAGTTTTTCGTAAAGAAAAATCTTATGAACAAGAATTTTTCAATCATTATTGATATTAAATATATTGACACAAATATTAAGCCGATCGAAACCCTAGAACTAGAAGTAACTTATTTTATAAGTAAGTATTCGATGATATGCTCAAGAGTTTGTATTATTAAAGCAAAAATTCAAGTGTCGGGTAGTGTTCAAAGCATATGATCAAAAATGAAAGCAATGAAATTCTATCTCTTCTTTAATGAAGTTCTAGAATTGTAAATACATGAATTGCATGACCATTAAGAGTGTGCGGACCAGAGTTTGAATGAATAGAAATTAAACTAATTGAGAATTCATATATACACGTAAAACTCCAACAGTGACATTACATAATGATTTTTATATGTATTACAATTTCATTTCAGGCTTTTCTATAATTAATTTTTGTGAAACAGAAAGTTTTAATGTATTTCAATAATTCATGTATTATTGAGCAATGTTATGAATTTAATGAATAGGAAAGACCATAATATTCTAATCTGTTTCATGTTTATGTGTTCTCTCTATAAAATTATGAAGCCTTAGAATACGTGAAAGCAATCCAATAATTACAACATTAAAATTGGGTCAACACAATCTTTCTATCAATTGAATATTCGATACTCAGAATCAAATCTTTTGTTGAATGAATGCTTTACTTGAAAAGTTTTTCTCAAAGTTTAGTCTTTAAGGAATGAAAAATGCCACTTGTATCGAATGAAGTTCATTGTTATTGAAATCGTTGAACTGAAAATATCTTAAAAACTAACTCTACTATTATCTGATTTCAAACCTACACAATAAAGAATAAATAAGTAGTTGAAATCATTTCTACATATATGTTGACTGACTTCAAGACTGCTCAAAGTAACTGACAAACGATAGCAAAACTTATGATTAGAATCTTTTATTCAACTAAAAAAATGGTGTATAAAATAGTTTTGATTTTATAACAATTTGAAAGAATGATTTTTAAGGGAAAATATCTATATATTTTCTACTCTATACAAGACATACAATTGAGGTATAAGTTACACATTGAAATGAAATGATCTATATATTGATGAAAAGATTTTGTTTGGATTACTTATTCGTAATAAACTCTTTCCTACAGATATTGATGAGGGTTTGATTGAATAAATGAATGAAATAATGTAAGATTCATACCTGGCAACACTCGAACTACAATCCCTTGCGATACTTTCTCCGTATTTCATTTCGTTGACTTGTAAACCTCAAAAGCACTCCAATCAAGTTGGCATTAGCTGTTACTCAGCAATTGTCGAATGGAAAGAATAGGTTAGAGTTTTGCTTCAAAGATAAAGTGATGACCAGAAAACAGAACTAAGTTTTGAGATCAACTGCAAATCAAACGACCGGCCGATAGAAGCTTTATCTCAGAGATAAAAGTAAATTAATTCACTTTTGCTGAAAGAGACGCTTTGCCTCGACTGTAAAGTGTTTTCTAACACAACTATCGCATCTCTAAAGGCATTCGCACTGCAAGTGATGTTAACGCACGCGTATGTATTCCTAACATCATTTACTAGTAAATGTTTCAAAAAAACTTTTTTATATTTAAACGTTTTTTATCATATAATTCATGTTTTATTTTAATCAATAATATCTCTAAAGTTTTCTCTCTATTTCCAACTTTCTAAAAAATCAATTAATATAAATATTCCTGAATTGCGAGACAAAAATTTGCTGAATGTTATAATTAAAGGTCGACTTTTGATATATAAGTTACCAAATATTGTACTAGTAATCTAATCATCTCGCAATTGAAAATAATCGAAACCTTAATTAATGCTTTTTCCAGCATTTTTGATGAGAATTTTGATTAAACATTCATTATGAGAATGAAACTAATTAGGGACATATTATTGGTTTCATATTCTGTAG
>JAQFZT010000652.1:0-21897 GCA_034696325.1 Camisiidae sp.
CTCTCGAGAAAATTTCTAGAAAATTTCTAGAAATTTTCTCGAGAAAGTTTCTTAGAAATTTTCTTTTTACAACACTAGTGCCGACACATCGTAACAATTCTACTCTCGACTAGTTGTAAATTTTTGTATTATTCAATAAAATTATTTGAGCATATTGTGCTGTTAAGTCCGATAATAATAACATCTATGAGTTGATAACTTTAAACATTTATAAAACTCCATTTAAAATTTTTTTACTTCTATGCAAAATTAGTACACAGATAAGTCCAAAACATATTCAACTTTTCTAATTCATGAAAAATTCATTACTTGTCATTATAAGAGTATAAGAAATACTTTTTCAAATTCAAATACAAAATATATAATGAGGTTTTTGATTATCATAATATTTCCCTTTCAGTCTCGAGTCTAGGGTTCAAGTCTCGATTTCTCGATTTTTCAATAACGTTGAAAAATGAATTTTTCAGAGCATTAAATAATTCAATTCTTAGTATTTCGTTGGACTTAAACTTGACAACAAATTAAAACTATATATCTCTCAATGCATGAAAACGAGAAAAATACATTCAAAGTTGTGCTCTTAATTAGAATTTTTATTATCAATAAATTTTGTTTCTTCAATATCTCTAATTTTTTCCATCGAAGCATTCGCTCAATTATTCAAAAGGTGATTAGCGTTTTATTGATTTCATATAGCAATCAATATAGAAAAAGTACATCTTTAATCGTACTAATATTCAAAAAAATTATTAATCAAAATAATGTAATAGATTTTTGCGATATTGGAATGGATTGCAAATTATTCTCAATTATTTTTTGCGAAATTTTTTGTTGAGAAAAAGATAAGTTAATGTTCAAAAGTCAAATTTAATTAAGTAAAGTGATGTTAAGTTATTTTTAGTTATGATTGCCTGCATAACATGTGTGTTTTTTGACGCATCAATTTTTCAATAAGTCGTTTATGTTAATTGTGTTAAATCACATTATACTGTTTGTGTCAAATAAAAATATAATCGAAATACTTTACTCTTTTTGCTTCTTTGAATAATTTGAAAATGAATATCTGATTGTTGATGTGCTTTTTATACATTTGATAAAATGTGTTTTTAATGATTCAACACTAAGAGATACAATTTGCTAATGAATACAGAGTACTTTTTACACAAAAATAACAAATTTTAGAATTAAATTAAATAATGTTTTGATTAATTGACGAGCGGAGCGTAAAAGGAGACTTAGCAAAATATATGTGTATCTAAAGGGCCCAAAAAGTTATTTCGTCAATTAAAAACTTTAGATTTTGATTACAGAAATTGAATGAGCGCTTCATCGTCACACTTCTGAATGAGCCCGAATAGTATTAATTATGGCACAAAAATGGCAAATTTTACAATTAAATTAAACAATGTTTTGATTGATTGACGAGAGGAGCATTAGAGGAGCCTTAGCAAAATGTATGTGTATCTAAAGGGCTGAAAAATCTAAATTATCTCGTCAATCAAAAATCCTCTCGTTAATTAGGAATTTTAGATCTGATTAAAGAAATTGAATAAAATTGTATTAGGCGTGATTGCCCGCAGGAAATTTCCAATTTTAAACCCCTAACCACCTTCAACACGCATCTGCACGCTTTAATATATCCCCAAATATATTGCGCACGCATTTTAGCTTGAACCCCCCTCCCTTGAAAATAAAAAACAACTTATTTTTGCTGCAATTGATACAATTTGATGAATAATTTGTATAACAATTTCTTTGTTGAGGCTAAAAATAGATTTTTTCACAATTTCTTTTAGCTAAAATGTGAATATTTTTGACTGAACCCCCTCATTTGCGTACGCACACTTTTCATTTAGCCTCCCCCTATAAATGTGCACGTTTTTGCGCGCATTTGACTGACCCCCTCCCCCTCCCTCACTGCGTCCGCACTAAATGAATGACGTCTTAAATGATTGAGTCTTTACATTCATTAAACCATAAAAAACAATTTTAATTAATTCATTTACACAAACAAACAGAACAATAGCTATTCATTGACTCGTTATTATAATTATTGCAATAAATGCTTTATCGAAAAGTTTTGTTTTAATAATTTGTTTGAATTAAAATAACAGCGTATGAAATAGATATTGAAATAATTGATAACAAAGTTGAAGAACCAATTTTGAAGAAACCGAAAGCTGTGAAATACATCTCACGTTTCACTTCTGTGGACATTTGAATAATTTTCAAATAATGCAATTTTTTCATAAGTGATTCATTGTTTAGAACAGAGTATTCTTTAACTAAACATAACTCAAATGAGTCATTAAGTTTAGACATTGATTTCGGAATAATATTACAGACATAGCAAAGAGTTATCAATAAAATAGTTTTTGGAATAAAGTTTGGGATAATAAAAATATAACTTTGTTTGAAATCAATAGCTAAGAAACAAATCGATACAATTAGATTATGAATAGAAAGTGCTAATAACACAAAAATTACTAATGAAAGTACTTCATCAACTTTTTTAACATAATTATAGATCTGAAATACTCTTAGAAAATACTCTTCTAGTTTCCGAAGATTAACAATTTTTATCATATAATCTAATTCATACTTAATTAAATGACTTATATAAGCAATTAGAACAATAGGTATAAGAAAATTAATTCTTACAAATATTTCGACTAAAAAACTCATAATGAATTTGATATTAAAGTCGAAGCCATTCCGTAAGTAGTAATATAATTCATACATCGAAATCGAAAATATCATGAAAAATAATTGCATTAAAAAGATAATTAAACCAATTTTTCTCTCATTATTTTTACTCTGGACCTCAAATAAAGTACTATTGAATAAGTTTTTGAAAGTTTTACAAATTTGTTTTCCTTTGATGAGTAATACCAGATGCAGAAAAATGACTAATCACAAGAAAATAGTTGTTGTAAAGTATTCAATAATTTGAATGCCAATTGATTTTGTTGTGAATAAAGTGAATTTATTGTGTTTGACGGCAATTATATCTCTGATATAAAAATGAATCAATACAATCGTGAATATAATTAAATTCCAAATTATGGATAATATTTTACTCAATAATGATTGGTCTTCAATACCAAAACCAAAGTATGAATATCCACAAAGTTTATGAAAAGTTATCAAAAAAGATAAACCTTTCATTTCATCCAAACTATTAGAATATTATTTAGTCTAAAAACTATGTTTACAGTTTGTATTTTTGAAATTTGAAGTCAAATTCGTAGAGAATAAGTTGTTACTGCTTTTATCAAAATTTTCATGTAACAAATTGAAAGATAATGTCTAAGTCTAAGTATATCTTTTGAAGCACTACATTTGATTAAAAAACAGTTTCGACATTGATTTCCAAATTATATGATAGAAAAAGAATAGAATTAAAAATAAAATTTTCATAAAATTATATTATATTAATAAGTTATAATACTTTTCTTAGGACAGAGTCATAGCTTACAATTTGTTATTACTATTGAAACCATTCCAACAATAAAATCCTACTCTTTTCTGACCACATTTTTCAATGAATGACATTAACTGTAATTAATTATAAATTAATCTCATTTTAATAGAGAAAATTTGTTTAATACCTTGATTTGAATTATATTTGATGAAATCATGAGCGAATTCAATAATTTGTAGGATTTATTCGCTTCATAATTGACTGAAGACGAGGTATTTATAATAAGTAACAAAAACGAAGAAAAAACAAATAATCCAAAAGTGACGATAAACTTATGAAATAAATAAATTTTGCCGAAAAGCAAAGAATAAAGTTTTACGTTTATGATTAATCCCCATACAATCCAATTTCAAAATAAGAATTTGGACCAAAGATTAGTGTTAAAATCACTAATTTGTAAGTGTAATGCATTCAAATTCCCAATTATTTGCGAAATTTTTTATGGAATTCTCTTTGATTTATTCTCGAGTTCTCTCACTATCATTGCGTTGAAAGCTTTGATTCTAACTTTACAGTAATAATATATAATATGGAAATACAATACTAGCCAACCTATAAGATTGTATGCAAATCAACAAACTATATCTATGCGAAAACTGTTAAATATTCCAAAAAAGAGGAACTGCTTTATTGAACAGTTGATGTAATTTGTGATCATAGAGAATGTGCTGATAGAGGTATAATTTTATTAAGTATTAATTCAGCCCAAATTATGTATATTTCAATCTTTTTCATCATTCTAATGATATCTTCTCCATCTGCGAGACCAATACTTTGTGGTGAAACCAAACCAGAAATCATTTCAATTGATTTTAGATATGAGAGCTTTATATTATGCTTATAATTTTAATAATGAATTATTTGTATTATGTACAGTCCTTCCCGTTTATAGTGAATCCGGTTATAGTGAATTCCCGCTTATAGTGAACGATACCATGAGAACCAAACACTATATCTATATATGAATTGAGGACGTTTATAGTGAATCCCGGTTATAGTGAACGATTTTTGCCTCACCGACTGATTCACTATAAGCGGGAACGACTGTACAAGCGGTAAAAGAACAAGAAATAGATTCCCAGAGTTCATATGGATTCTCAAGTCTATCAAATAATAAAAATCTCTAATAAATAATAATAAATCTTTATCTGTAATCAATAGACTTAAAACACAGCGAATCAACTCATGGAGAAGAATTGCAAATACAAACAAAGGATAATGAAATTTATTTCTTTGTAAATTTGTAAATAAAGATAAACCAATTTTATAAAAGTGTGTTCCAGCACTTTCAATAATCATATTCTGAAGCAATACTTTCTTAGGATTTATATTGAATTCCTTTGCATTTATCATTTTTAATTTGACATCAAAATAAATCTTACTTTTATAAGAGAGCAAATGATATATAAAATAATAATTCATTACATAAGCATTAAAACTCGAATATATCAAAGTTTCGAATCACTAATGTTTCAAACTTTTCTTATATCATATCATATCCAATTGAACTTATTTTCTCGTTTTGTCAGCATCTCATATATCTCTTTACGAATAATATAGATGTAAAATGTAATATTTCTATTCTCTAAACTCACATTAAATTTTGTGAAATTCACTTTATCGTAAACACTTCAATTTTATGAATAATTATTTCTTAAGAATGACTTAATGACGTGACATGAAGTGATTTGAAGTTCAATCATGAAATAATTGTTCAATTCATAAGCATAAACAAGATATTTAGCGTTCAAATTAAAAAAGTCTATTTACAATTCACTATAAAATTCGTTTTTCGTAAACATATTTTTCAATAATGAATTAATGATGTGACATGAATTAAAGTAAAATGAAGTATAATTATAAATTATTTGTTCAATTCATGATCATAAACATAATATGTTTTGTTTAAATTTTAAAAATTCTAGACAAAAATTTACCTGAAAACTTTCTTGAATGACTGAATGACTTGACATTTCAAAGTTTTCAACAATACAAATAAGTCATTCTTGAAAAATATGTTTACGAAAAAGTGAGGTTCACAAATTCAGTAATATGAGTTTTTTAAAATAGAAACAAAATATTTTACATCTATATTAATTGAATTTTATTTAATGTTCTGTTGATGTATTATCAAATTTATCATTTTAAGTTATACATGTTTTTCCGAATGATTTTAAAAATTTGAAATGTTTCTCATAGTAATTAATCCCATGAATAAAAGATGCCTGTCATAATAACAAATATTACCTCTTGTAAAGTAATTTTAATTTCCATATTAAAACTTAAAAATTCGATTGATAAAAAAATAATTATCAAATATAAAGATAAAACTAATATAAAAAAGTTTTAAGACTCAAACTAGTTCTAAGGCTCACTTTTGGAAAATTCAAAATTTCCGTGGAGGCTCCGAAAAAGAACACAACAATATCAAATACAACACGCGCTTCGTATTGTTTTTTATATCAAATTCTGTCTAATAGTATATTCCAACCCTCAGTATTTATAAGGTTATGCAAGTTTTTATTGTAAGACTACTTTATGGAAAATTCAATTGTGTTTAGTTAGCTTTTCTAACAATCTCAATTGTTTGGTTCTTTCAGATGTAAACAATATTCAATTTTTATAAGAGATGAGTTTTTCATATAACAAATATTTGTTTGAATAGAAAACATATCTTATTTACATTCTCTATAGTATACATTGCATTCCATCAAATTATTTATTTTTTATGTCTAATCGAAAAACTATTAAATTATAGATAACCTATGAACAAAAATTATATTTATGAAAATTTGAAAGAATTTATTCTCAAATATGAACTGATTTATAGTTTTATTTTGCAATCATTTGAATTCAATCTACAATTTCATAAATTATTTCAAACATGAAACATATGATTCAAAGAATTTCAACAGTTTATAGTCTTATAGTTTTGATTAAAAAATAGTTTTTCATTCGCATCAAAATCTTCAACGGCTTTACCAAAAGTACAGGAATTAGTTATGGCTCTCATATTATCCTTATCTACAAAACCCATTATAACATATGTCTTATTCATATCCAAGACTACACCACAACCACCAGTATCTTTTGCTGTCCAGACATGTCCTGTGTAGAGAACTTCTCGAGACTTAATACTTTCTTTATAACTTTCCAAGACTTGGATGTCATAGAAAGCCATAATTCCTGAACTCATCTGTTTTTCTGACTTGACTTTTATTTTAATAGCGAATTCCGATTCACAAAAATGACTTTCAACTGGTTTAAGAGCACATCTGCACCCAATCGCTAAACCAATTGACATAAAACTTAATACTAATAGAGACAATAAAAATTTCATTTTATAAAATAAATCCCTAAAAGACTTTTTTACACTCTATTAACTTTAAGTTGAAAAAATAATATGTTTTATAAATTGTAATGACTTATAAAATAGTGTATAATTGTTTATAAGAAGTTTCATATCTATAAAAAGATAAACACATGCTATGCTCACATCATTTAATTTATTTTTATGAAATCTTGAATTCGTATTTTCTATAACTCTTTCTGATATCCTTATAATTTTAGAATAAAATTGATTCCATTCTGCTATCTTTTATCGATTATAGCAATTAATTCACAATACTATAATCTGATAATTAAATATTAAATCTGCATTTGTCTAAAACGTGGCAGCACTTTATGGACTAAAAAGCTTGTACTCTATATTTTTTAAATGAGTGCAATTTTGGAATGAACTCGATCTAAACCTTCGTTCAATTTGAAATTTAAAATGATTTAAAAGTAAACTTTTTTCCTTTTATAATAATAATTAATACAATTTTAATTTTGTTTTGATTTATTTTTATGTATGAAAATTACTTAAAGATGCAGAAATGTGGTTGAATTTAGTGTTTATCGCTATTCCAGACTCTCTGCTATAAATAAATTTCTAGACTTTGATAGATTTGAGTTAAGCCCTATTCTATAAAAAATAACAATGAAAAGGTCTTTTATGACCGCTCTTGAGGTTTTAGAAATTTGTACTCAAAAGCTCTTAATGTTTATAATGATGAGTTATCTTCAAACTCATAACTTATCTTTTTCCCTTTCTTTCTTTTCAAACAATTATAATTTATTGAGAATAACATTTATTGTTTATTTTATAGCATAGTTTGTAGAAGATTTTATCTCAGTTTTTATTTCTAGCATAAAATGTTTGAACGCATTGATCAAAGAGATCAAGAAATTGTGAGAGAATTGGCTCTAAAGTTAGCTAAATATCACTCAATGAAAGTTCTGATCGAAAGATCGAATGACTGGTATTTAAAACTATTGGACACAACATATGACATCTCATACCAAAGATTTCCTTTAAATCAAATGTTTGCTGAAAATAATCTAAAATATCTCAGAGATAATGATTATAAACAAGAGTTAAAATTGATTAAAAATATGATCATTGAATCCAAAACACCATTTGTGTTCAGTCATAACGACTTTAGAAATTCTAATATTCTTATAAGAACTGGAGCCCAATATGAAAACAACAGAATAATATTCTGTGATTTTGAAAATTCTCGGTATGGCTATAGAGGGGCTGATTTCGCATGTATTTTAAGTGAATGGGATAGAGATTTGAGTGATTTCAACATGTATTGGGAATCAGTTGAAGAGAACACTATTCCTGACTTCAACGTATTTCCGGATTATCCGAAAGACTCAATTCTCAAACCTTTCTTCGACGAGTATATCAAAGAATCGATTAAATTATATGGAAATGAATATGCAATAAATGATAAGAATTCTGTTAATAGACTTTCAGCAGAGGTTAAACTTTTGACTCTATTGTATGAATTATTTATTGTTTTTGTTTTCATGAAAACAAATGAAGACATTGGTGGCAAAGCATTTGATAAAATTTTAATACTTGTAAGAAATTAATACAATTTAAAATCAAATTTTTCATTTGATAATATTTTCCACAGAATTCGCGGATTATTTTTATGGCCATTATTTTTATCTCAAAAGTTTATTCATTAAAGAAATTTTAATAACTTTAGGAATTTTGTAGTCATAACTTTTTATGTTTATTGACTGATAGATTCAAATTTAAATGAGTACAATATTTTTAATGAACAGGGAATTCATATACAGTAATGTTAAACAAAGTGTTATTTTTCATTATTTAAAACCAAGGTTTTGACATTAACATGAAAGATACCAAAAGGAACTGTCAATTATTGTTTCTTAAAAGCATTGTTTGAGAAATATTTTAAGCTTTTTTAAGGAATTTAAAGATTAAACTAGTTTACCAGACTTGCAATCTTAGATTCATAGAAATCTTAGACACTAAGTCTTCGATTAACATTCATTATAAGCTATTTGTTTGAAATATTTTTAAGATAAATTTGCATTAATAACTTGTTTGAATTAAAATAACAGAGTATGAAATGGATATTGAAATAACTGATAACAAAGTTGATGAGCCAATTCTGAAGAAACCGAAAGCCGTGAATTGCATTTCCTTTTTGACTTTAGAAAGCATTTGAATAATTTCCAAATAATGCAATTTTTTCATCGCTGTTCCATTGGGTATAAAATCCGTTTCTTCAGTTACACATAATTCGAAAGAGTCATTAAGTTTTGACATTGATTTCGGAATAATATTACAGACATAGCATAGAGTTACCAATGAAATAGTATTAATGAAAAAGATTGAGATAAAACGAGTTAAACTATTCTCGAAATCAATGGTTAAGAAACAAATGGAAAATATTTGTATATGAATACAAATTGCTATTATAGTAAAAATTGCTAATGACAATAATTGATCAAATTTTTTAACATGATCTTTGATTTGAATAACTCTTTGAAAAATTCCTCTAAATTTCTAAAATTAGCATTATTTGTCATATAATTAAATTCACACTTAATTAATTGGCTTATATAAGCAATTAAAGCGACAGGCATTTCAAGATTAACTCTTATAAATACTTGTATTATTAAATCCATAATAAAGAATGCATTGAATTTGAAACCATTCTTTAAAATACAAGACAATTGATATATCGAAATAGAAAATAAAATAATGAAAAATTGACTGAAAATAATCTTAATCACAATTTTGATTTCATAAACTTTATTGAAGTACTGAAACAAATTACCTGAAACTGAACTTTTGAAAGCTTTTATGATTTTTCCTTTAATCAATAAAACAAAATGTAAAAAAATGATTAATGAAAAGAGAATGTGAAATAATATGAATCCCAATAGATTTTTTCGGCGAAGAACTTAATGTATTATATTTGATAGCAATGATGTCTTGTTGGATATGAAACAATAAAGTTGTAAATAGAATCAGATTCCAAGTTATTGATAATATTTTACTCAATAATGATTGCTCTTTAAGATCAAAACCACAATGAGAAAATCCACAAATTTTATGAAAATTTATCAAATAATATAAACTTTTCATTTTCATATAACTTCTGTTCAAATTTCAAAATTTTCAATTCTGATCCAACATTAATAAACCTGAAGTGCTTAATATTTCTTTTACATTTTGATAACTTCAAGACAATAACTATATCATCATTAACTTAGAGACTAAGTTGGCTTTTATTTTGATGATATCAACGATTTATATAATTTTCTATCACTTTATTTGATTGAAATTGAGTTATTTTTAACACAAAATGTTGAAATTAGAATATTATTATGTTAAGGTCAAGCAATCAATTTATTTTAAGATTATGAAAAATTTTTGAAAATACATGATAACAGTCGAACAGTAACACTTTTATATCTGCGGTACAAAGGAATTATATCTGAAATTTGGAAAATAGATATGTATTTATTACGACTATCAATACAACTTTATACTTGAATCTGTTTCTCAAAACGATTGTTTGCGTAAATGCCAAATAAGTTATTGTTATAAAAGATTGAATTGTGATCGTATGCTTTATTATCAGACTTTGTGTTTGCTTCAAAATAAATAGCATTCAATAATAAGGTTTGTCTCAGAATTATAAAAGCAGTAGTTTTTTATGAATAACTTTTGAACCAAATGAAATAAATTCATGAAATTTAATTTCTAAATGCATATTAATGCGATTATCTTTGAAAAAAGTTAACACGAATTAATTGAATTTTGAACCACTTTTAGCGGTTTCAAAGAATTCCAAGTGTCTCATAATTATAAAGACACTTCATTTATTTACTGTTAACTCTTATGAAATATTTTTTCAAAGCGTTATAATGATTAAAAACAAAATCAATCATCAAGTTTAACTTATTCAAATCGAAAAAATTCAATATATCTCAATAATTCAAATTTTATGACATAATTGAGTTTAATATTAGTTTCAATGAGGAAATCTAAATATGGTCGCAAATGAGCGGTTAATTTTGATTTTCATTAAGGGATATTAGAGTGCTCACTAATAAGTTTCATCAATATAAAACTCACATTAATCGGATACCTTTAAGTTGTAGTTTTAATCATAAAAATTTTTAACATTTTTCTTACCATTGAGCTCTATGGTATTTTAGTGATCAATTTTGGTTTTGAAGAGAAATACATGTCCTTTCGTTATGAAAACTAAATGATTACGGAATAATGTTAATAGAGATATTCTCAAGTTCTAAGTATGAGTTAGAACTTGAGCAAAGTTTTAGATCAAAATAAAATTTAAAGTTTTGTGAAGAAAAATAAAATTGTGACTTTTTGGAATGTCACAGCACTACATTTTTTGGTTATGTAATATTTTTTTGAATTACAAATTTAGAAATTTTTTAGAGATACGGCACTTCATTTACTTCTTTATAATAAGGTAATTCACTTTTGATTTTGGTCAGCCATTGAGACACATGTTTCCATTCGCTGTAGTCATAATTAAACAAATATTCAGCAAAAGTAAGCTCTGGCAGTATAGATAGGTCTGCAATTGTGAGACTATTTCCAGCAACGTATTCATTATTAGAAAGAAATTCATCCAAAATACTGAGCGCTTCCTTCAATTTTTTATGTTTCTCTTCATCAGCCGGTTGTTTACCCAATATTAATGGATACTTAACAAAAATTTGTGGAATCTATTTAAATAAATAAATAAATCAATAAAATTTCTGTATATATTATAAAATGCTCAGAGATTTTTAACTGATTAATATACTTTTGCAAAGGTTTTGAGAAACTTTCTTAACGATTGAAGCAATGATTAAGGAAAATAATATTAAAGGTAGTGTAAATAGATAAAATAATTATAATCTTGCAGAAACTGGTCTTATCTTTAATAAAATTTGTTTACAAAGTATTCTCGGGATACCTTTTCCAGAGTTTCCGAATCAAAGAAGAGAACTCTATCAACTATAGCACGACTTTTCGGATCACTTGGATATAGTTCTGTATTGTTTTTGTTGGCCAAATACTGTAAGATTGCTCTGCTCTCCCATAAAACGAAGCCATCATCAACTATAGTAGGAATGCAATGCTGGCTATTCATCTGCAAATTAATGTAATTTGAATAAATCATATTTAATAAGTCTAATCTATATTTTTAAAATCACATATAAAATATTATTTAATAAATATTTTAATTCAAATAAAATTAATCAATTTAATTATCTCAAGAAATTGAGGTGTCAATTGTTCGCCTGCCGTTATATCAATAATCTTATGATTTAACTCAACTTTCAAATGTTTTGCGAGCATAACGACCGCTATACACGGGCCACTTGCAGGATTATAATACAAGTCAATCGGAGCCATTTGTCTATTATTTGACGCAAAAAATGAAAAAATTTAAAACTTCAAATATGGTACACAGTTTATAAATTCAAGAAATATCACAGTAGAAGCTATTTTCAATAATAAAACCCGTTAATTCAGATTTTTTGTTGAATAAGACTTTATTAAATAAATTAAATTAAAACTTTTGGATAGTATTTACATTTATCTGGTATTTTTAAAAGATTATTGATTGTAATAATATTTTATATTGAGTAAGTATTAAACAACTTCAATACATTTATGAAATTTTTAGCCTTGTTTGACGTTAAGACTTTTTCACTTTTGATTAATGTGAAAGTTATATATATTTTTTATAACAAAATGTGTCTGTGTTTTTTATTGAGTTATAATAAATATAGTTTGATATGTGATTTTATAGTGAAGAAGGCTGTTAATAGGTAGCGCATAAGCATCCTAACAATAAGCATCAATAAGGATTAATTGAATTCAGAATAATTCAAAGAGAATAGATAAGGCATTGCTTTGAATTAGAACTTTTCACATCATTAGATCAAATGAAGGCTATCTATACATTGATTTTTTAATGACTAATTTTATGACAAGTTTGGATTTTAATTCAAGAAAACTTTAATTTTATGAAGAAAAATAAAATAGTCAAACTTTTATTTGAAAGAATATTGAATTGGATTTTTAATTGCATCACAAATATTGTATTGAATCAAAACTTGTTATAAAAAAGTATTTTCAAGACAGAATCATTAAGTTTTAAATAAGTATAAATTGCATATAAATTTTATAGCTATAATTATTTAAAGAGAATACCTGTACAGAAGTTTTCATATAATCATTTATATTGATCTCTTAGTAAATGAGATAAAGTTTATAATACATTGACTTATGAATTTTTATACCTATGTTCAAAGAAGAGTGATCTTTATTGTAGTTATTATTTATATTACAATTTTTATATTAGAAGTCGACTGATGAATAGGACTTATAGTATGCAAAAGTTTGAAAAAGTTGATATTCATTGTGGTATAAAGAACTTCATACTCATAGATTTGAAAATTTTCCAATGATTTCAACTTTTATATAGACATAAAGTTAATGATCATTTGATCGAATGAGTAAAAGCTTTTTAATGACAAACAAAACATTTTGCTCATGTTTATCAAAATATAAAAATTTGCCAATCAATAAAATGCTTTTGAATAAGTTATAATTTTATTCAATCATTTTTCTTTTCTCAATTAAAAGTTTAATAACTTTGAAGGAAAGAAATCAAAACTTTTGTCATAAGTGAGTCACAGAAAAGTTTCGATTTCTTTTCTCTTATCACTCAGAAGTGGAATAAATAATTAAAAATTTGCCTCCAATCTAATTATTACTTATGACAAAAATTAAATTTTTAGTAAATTTATGATAATTGTTTGGCCAACAGCTTAGTCGACTTCAACAAAACTTGCTTACGAAGCTTCAAACTTGCTTCAAGAAAACGATAATTATTTATATTCTTTCTGTAATGCAATTAATCCAATTTAGTGCTAATTTTCGTTATATTATTATAAATATTCAATACATTAGTGAGAGAATTGATTATATTTGAATTTTAATATACTTTATTGTTCTCTTTAATGACTTATGTGACATACAATCGATTCAATATGTATTTTAACTGCTTATATTTGTGAAATGCTGAAAATATTAAGCATCAATTGAGACCATTTTTAAATTTTCACTGATTTCAACTCATACTTTGTAATAAATGTGGTAAAACAACAGAATCAAATGTAGAAAATCTGAAGCATTACTGCATCTCGAGTCTCTAACATTATACAATTTACAGCATAAACTTTTTTGGTTATGTTTATGTTTATGAATTAGAAATTTAGAAACTTTTGCTTAGCAGTGAGACATGGCTCTTCATTTGCTTCTTTATTATAAGGTAACTCACTCTTGAGTTTGTTCATCCATTCAGACACATGTTTCCATTGGCTGTAGTCATAATCAAACAAATATTCAAGACAAGTGAGTTCTGGCAGTATTGATAGGTCTGCAATTGTGAGGCTATTTCCAGCAACGTATTCATTATTAGAAAGAAATCCATCCAACGTATTGAGCGCTTCTTTAAACTTTTTGTGTTTCTCTTCATCAGCCGGTTGTTTACCCAATATTAATGGATAATCAACAAAAATTTGTGGAATCTATTGAAATATATAAATTAATTATGAATAAATAAATTAATAAATTTTCCTGTATATAAAAGGCTATATATATATCTCACGTAAATCATATATATAATCATCAGATTTTTTAACTCATCTCATAATATTTTTTTAATGATTAAGTTTCAATTATAACTGTACTCCACTGTATGCCTGATAAATATACGTTTGCAAAGGTTTTAAGAAACTTCTCATAAATTCAAGGTATGATTAAGAACAATAATATTACAGTTAGTATAAGTAGATCGAATAATTTTTATGTGGCAGAAACTGGTCTTATCATTAATAAAATTGATTTACAAAGTACTCTCGGAATGCCTTTTCCAGAGTTCCCGAATCAAAGAAGAGAACTCTATCAACTATAGCACGACTTTTCGGATCACTTGGATATAGTTCTGAATTGTTTTTGTTGGCCAAATACTGTAAAATTGCTCTGCTCTCCCATAAAACAAAACCATCATCAACTATAGTAGGAATAGAATGCTGGCTATTCATCTGCAAATTAATATAATATCAATAAATCATCATTAATAAGATAAATCTTTATTTTAAAATCAAACATAAAATAGTGTTTAATAAATATTTTAATTCAAATAAAATTAATCAATTTAATTACCTCAAGAAATTCAGGTTTCAATTGTTCGCCTGCCATAATGTTAATAATATTTAGATTCAATTCAAGTTTCAAGTGTTTTGCGAGCATAACAACCGCTATACATGGAGAACTTGCAGGCATATAATACAAGTCAATCGGAGCCATTTGTCTATTATTTGCCAATATAAAATAAAAAAATTAAAAACTTCAAATATGGTACACAGTTTATAAATTCAAAAAATACTACAGTATAATATACAGTATTATCAATAATATAAACTGATAACTCAATTTTTTGTTTTTAATAAGAATATTTATTAAATAAATTAACTTAAAACTTTAATATTATTTCTCTGATATTATCAAAAGATTGTTGGTATTAATAATATTTTAATATTTTATATTGAGTAAGTAGTAAACAACTTTAATACAGTTATGAAATTGTTAGCCTTGTGTTGACGCTAAAACCGTATTTTCATTAAAGTGAAGGCTAATTTTTTTTATAACAAAACGTGTTTGTGAACATTTTTTCCTTTTTGAATAGTTGAACATCTTGTTTCTATAACCAGTGATGGTTAAGCTCGAAACTCACACTTGATGATTTAAGAGCGCTCGCTCTCTGGTATCGAGCGTTTTAGCATGTAATTTGTTACTTCTATATGAGAATAAGTTATGAAAGCTTTATATATTTCATGAGAAACAAAAAGTAAAAAAATATAAATTTCAGTTTTGTAGATATGCAATGTTAAAATCCTTCAACTTTCTTTAATTAATGTGCACTAAACGAAATAATAATAATGAATAAAAATAAAAATTATTGCCTCTTTTCGAATTTAAAGCTAAAGCTCAGTTTGTTGAACAGAATTATTACATTGACCATTTATAAAGTCGAATTGTCAAAAAATCGTAGATTTCCAACTAATCAAACTATTATAATATCTGTTATATGCTTCTAAAATAAATAATTTTTTCTTCAATTCTGATATAAGAGCGGAGTTCATCTGGGAAAATTTGGACAAAAAAATCTCAAAGAGGGGACTAAGGTATAATTTTTCAGATTTTCGTCACAACTTGTCAATAGCAAAGGGATACCCTTATACTTAAAAAGAACATGATTCTGAAATCTTGACATGTGGTCATCCTAATTTTGGTCCCAATTTTGCTTTTTCTAGTATACTTTTGCTCCTCCTACTATGCTTTTTCTCTATAAAAGTATTAAAGAAGATATTTTTGAGTGAAAATTTGTTTTTCAAAAAAAAAATTTGGCTGGAAATTCTTTTTGGTAAAAAAAATTATCATTCAAAACCGAAGAGTTTATTACCCCTGACCCCCTCGAAATTCCTGAGCTGGTACCCTCACAAAGGTCTAGACCTTGTGCCAGTTTCATATAAGGTCACCTCTTTGATAATATTTGTACAGAAATCACCCCAAGAAAAGGTGGTAAGTCTACATATACTCAGACATTTTCACTCAGATATTATTTTCAGACATTTCAACACTAATTCCTATTTGATTAACTATTACTTTTTCATATGAATTATTAGTCAGTATGTTAGTAACTCTCATAGAGCGAAGTCATATTTATTCAATTTTTGTATTTTTTAAAACGAAAAAAAGTATTAATTAATTATCAATTGAGTACATATCTATGATCTCAGAACTACAAACCCCAAACCTAATCTACTTCAACGAAGTATTTATGATAATTAACAGTATAAAAGAAAACTAAAAATCCCTCACATGATGACAAACTTATGGAATAAATTAGTTTTGCCGAAAAGCAAAGAATAAAGTAATCCATTTATAATTGATCCCAATATTATCCAATTCCAGAATAAGAATTTGGATCACAGATTCATGTTATAATTTGTGACATTTTGAATGAAATAAATTTCTATTTGTTTTCAAATTCTTTCATTATCATTACGTTCAGAGCTTTGATTCTACTTTTACAATAATAACAAAGAATATACAAAATATAATACCTGTCAAACAATCAGATTGAATGAAAATAAATATAGACTTTGTAACGAAAACGGTGAAAAAATTCAAATAATAATGATCTGCTTCATCGTACAGTTGATAGAGTAAGTCATTAAAATGAATGTAAGAGTGAATATTGACTTAAATTTCTTAGTAATGAATTGAACTGCAAAAATGAATATTTCAATTCTACTCATAATTGTTTTGATATCACTATGAGAATGACTACTATTTATACCGTCGGTAAATTGAGGATCAGAATCCGCGAAAAATGGCCAAAAATGAGATGAAAACTCTTTGAAAACTAACTAATTATATGTCTAATTGGAGTTTCTAAGTTAAATCTAAAAATTGGGTCCAAACTAATTACTAATTCTAATTTACTAAACAAAATCAAATGCGGTCTTATAATTTTGCACACCTTTAATTTTGATATTTAGCCAAAAACTCAGTAAACTTTAGGGAGATTTGTCTAAAATTTGATTTATGAATTGATTGCAGCATTATTAATGTTGACTCAAAAAATCTCAATTCTAACAGGAATGACTTGGATGCTTAAAAGCTAAAATTGACTCTTTTCAAAACGTCTTTTTTAATTGCTCATATATGCATATGCATCACACTGTATATTAAGAGATTTACTCAAGTCATCAATTTTATAACTTTTATTATTTATTAGAAAAATAGTGGCACAAAACTAATTGTTTTCAATACAAAAGTTGAGATCCTTTTAAAATAACTGTAGAAGTAATTTTTGTTATCTATTTATATCAAAGTTACGTTTAGTTGAGAAATTAGCAGAAAAACAAATGATTGACTAATATTTTTGTAATATTAAAGACAGAAAATTCTAATTAAAGTCTTTTGTTGATAAGATTTTACTATAAGCTTTTCCTAATGAAATCCTATCATACAATATTTTATCTGTCTTTAGTAGTTTATCTCAAAAATAATAAGGTAAACATGTTTTTGTTATGAAAGAGAGAGAGTTCACAAAAGTAAATGCGACATAAAATTAATAACAATTAACAAGATTCAACTTATTATACTTATGAAACATATGAAACTTAAGTTTGAAATGCTATACAAGAATTAAAATTGATTTTATTATAAAAAAAACTTTACATAATCAATATATAATTTTAAGAGAAATTACTTTAATATCCATCAATTTCATTATAAGTTAAAAAGCCATCATTATTAGTATCGAGTTTGAGAAACTCTGCATTGATATCAATATCAGTCGGTCTGCTTTGATTGATGTAATCCTTGGCTTCAATAAAGCTAACTTTTCCATCAGAATCAGTATCAATGCCTCTGAAGAAGTCTTGAGGGACCAGTGCCTCAAAAAATGCTGACGTTCTACAGCCAGAAGCAACTTTCCAACAGCTGAGAGTAGAGTCTCCCTCACGACAGCCTCCCTCACAATTACATCCAAAGACATTGCACTTTGATTTACCACAATATGGAGTGGCTTTAGAACAATCATAACAGCGCTTTGTTGTGGTGAAGCCAACAGTGCATTTGATCCGATAACCACAACATTCAGACTTTGATGGGTTTATTGTTGATAATAAAATAGTTGACAATAAGGTAACCGCGAGTAATATCATTTTCATTTTAGATTTCTTTATAAAAACCTATATTTAAGCTTAAGATTTGAAACTTAAGATTATATTTGTTTTAAATTTAAACTCAACTTTTATTTCAATTAAGAGTATTCAATGAATTTTATTTTTATCTTCAATAAGTTTTGTTTTCTAATTTATAGATTTATTTATCTTTTGATCTTGAATTATAGAGACCTTTAGTTGGGACTCAAGGTTATAAGTTGGGAACAAAAGGCTTGAGTAATCGAGAAATTTTGATTAACTAATACTAATAATAGAATAACTAATAATTCCTTTCATTTGATTGTTTTAAACCTCTATTAATTCACAAATAAAATTATCGATTGATAAACAGATGTTGGTTTAAAGTGAGGTAAACTTATAGCTTACTTCCCAAATCCCAAAAACATAAAATCTCAAAAACCAAAATCCAAAAAACAAAATCCAAAAAACAAACAGAAAATAAAATCCCATAAACCAAAAATTCTATCATAAATTATCATTCAAATTGAATACAAAATTTTAAATGTTATCAACAAGCAGTTCATTCGAGAAATGCTAAAACTCCTTCAAGACTATCCAAAAATGGATTTTCTTTCATTATCTAATTCTTCTTTTAATTAAGTATAATTTTTATAGGAGCTCGGGTCCATACTTGATATTTTTCACGTGTATCGGGGGTTGAGATATTGTCGACAACCAACCTGGTCAATCGAGAAGAAATACATTCTGGGTTTTTCACGGTGTTATCTTATTTTTTAAAATAAGATCTATCATTTCATATCATTTTATGTAACCGATTTAGTTTATTTGAACTAAGGTTAAGGCAGAATGGAGTCTTAAACGCTTAGTTTTCTAGCTAATGGCCACAGGGATAATGGCGATTAATGGAAAAGCGCTGTATGGACCTTCCACCATTTCTCCTTCATTAATGAATACAAATAATTATCTCAAGAATGCAATCTATTTACTTATTTTGAAGCTTTATTTTTTGGGATTTTGGGAGGACACCAAAATTTAGCTTCTATGTTGACTCCCGGCTGCGTAACTAAGAAAACATTACTTATTTATGAGAAATTCATATTAAATTATAAAAAAAATTCAAAGTGAAATTGAGATAAATAACAGCTGAATTTCTTGCAGCCAAAAGTTATATTTACAATTTTTATTCAAAAAAGTAGAAAAAGCAGTTAAAGATAGAGAGCCATCTCTATGGGACAACTTTATGAACTCTAAAGAAAAACATTTTTTTACTTTGAAATTAATCATTTAAAAATGGCATGAATTATGAAATATTATCGTCTTTTTAGAAGTTGTCCCAAATGAAAAATTGAGAAATTTAAACGAAAATCTTTAATAGCAAAAAATTGTAAAAAATTATAGTATTCTGAAATAAAGTATTTAATTCACATAGAAAATAGTTGAAATTCAACTTCAAAAAATAACAAATATCTCAAAATATAAGAGTCTTTATCAACCATAAAATTAGAACTAATAACTAGTATTGTTCTAAAAATTGTAAAACGAAAACAAAATTGCAATAATAAATAAAGTTATCGGAAATTAAGACTTAATTCCATTCGAGAGGTCATGCAGTTTATAACGGTATCCAATGCAGCATCTATAAAGTTGGACTATCTCATAGGAGGAGATAATACTTTTGAATGTGTCAAAATTTGAGTCAATTAACTGTTAAATACGTTGAAGAGTTAGGAAAATTTTTTTTAAAAATTATATATGACCCTTATATTTTGAGATATTTGTTGTTTTTTGAAGTTGAATTTCAACTATTTTCTATGTGAATTAAGTGGGGAAGTGTGAATTAAATACTTTATTCCACAATATTATAATTTTATACGATTTTTGCTATTAAAGTTTTTCGTTTAAATTTCTCAATTTTTCATTTGGGACAACTTCTAAAAAGACAATAATATTTCATAATTCATGCCATTTTTAAATGATTAATTTCAAAGTAAAAAAATGTCATTTAAGACTATCAAATATTATAATGATCTGTTTGAATGACTTCATTTAATTTATTAAATTCACAATTTCAAAAAAGTAATAAATATTATAATGATTACCTCATATCATATCAATTAACCAACAGTTAAACCATTTACTTGTACACAATAATTAAAAAAATATGATCTCCTCCTACGAGATGGTCTGACCTTATAGATACTGCATTGGGTATAATTATAAACGTGTCTACTATAACGAGAGTCAACTGTATTCATTGAATATAAAATAATTCAACTAATGATGAAATAATCTGATATGATGTAATCATTGACATAATTTATTACTTCTCTGAAATTTGAGTTGAATCTGATTAACTGAATCGAGTATTCAAATGGATCATTATTTTTTAAGATCTTCTGTTAATTATCTGAATAGATATGAATAATCGTTAATAAAAATAGTACACTTATATATCCAGTTTTAAAGTGAAAATTTTCTCATTAGTTTATTTTGTGCTCAATTAAGAGTTTGGAGTCAAGAGAAATAGAAAACATTCATAATTACTGATATTTGTTTCAAAAACTTGAATGTGAATGAGTTCTAATCTTCTAAAACAATGGGTGATCTGACCAAAAATACTGCTTTTAGTCTCAGCGTTAAACAAAAAGAATATGATTATGTATTGAATAAAAGTTTTGTAAAGTTGGAAAAGTTTTATCAGAACATTGTTTATCTGTTTCACAAACTTTTGAAGATTATATGACAGGTAAAAGACCTAAAAAGAGGCTAATTATAGCAATAATATGAAAATTTATTACTTTATTAAGATTTGCGATTTCCTCTGTATTTAATAATAAATTGATTCTGTCTATAATGAGTGATGCCAACCATTTATTAGGAAATCAAAGACTGATTTCATTGATGATATCAATTGGTACATTTGTTTGAAACATTTCGATTCAAAGTGTTATTCTATACAATCAAATGAAATCAACACTTCATGCAGATTCATATCTTTATCATATCAAGAACAACTAAAAGCCTATTATCAAAAGAAATTTTTAACTTAATTGAAATTTATCACTAATTACTGTTTGAATTGATTATTATATCCAATTTGTTTGAATACATTCGCAACACTATGCATCCCAACAATTATTGCGTATTTCGATCCACAAATGAATTTTTCGTTAATTAACCTTATTATTTGGAATATTTTATCTTTTATTTTTCTAATGGATTTCTTCTCAATAGCATTGGGAGGTTTTGTTATTTGGTATTTGTCAACACTTCATCTC
>JAQFZT010000653.1:0-21889 GCA_034696325.1 Camisiidae sp.
TTTTAGGTTATGGGCAAAATAATCAAATTTATAGATAGAGTCAAAATTTCAAATTCTGAGGCTTCAAAAATATGTACTGTACGGGACACATGACTTGAAGTAGTTTTGGAAACCACTGCTCTAAATAGTTATTTAGTTTTGCCTTCAATTAACTCAATAATTGTATAAATTAAGAAAAGGCTATTTCAGTATTAACTCATATGTGAGTTGAGGCAGTCATTGGCAACTATAGACACTTATACTGTATTTTAGATTTTGCTTTAAATGTGTTCTCTTAAGTTTTAATTATGTTATAAAAAAGTTTGAGTATGAGTTGATATGTAAAAAACTGGAGAATTTGAAACTTTGAAAAAATTGTAACTTTAAACGCGTTTTACACAAACCAGTGTTTCCTCTGGTGACTGCCCTCTAGTCATACATTGAAAATTGAGCGACTCTTTCACTTATAATAAACTCAATTCATAGTTAAGAATTTGAGTGTTGAGTCAAATTGATTCGTCGGTAGTATTGAGTCGAACAGAGCGTATAGTATAAGTGCGTCGGAAAAGTTTTTACCGATAATTTGAAATTAGATTTTTATGGTTTGTGAAGACATGAGAATAGAATGCTTACTATAATCAGACACTGACCTAAATTCTTAAATCTTAACAGAATCTCTTTATTATCTGCTTTTTCACAGGTGTGGGTCAGTTGTGTCTATCAAAGTTAGAAAAGGTTGAAAAGATGCCTTCGCTTGCGATGAGATCTTAAGGACTGCATACTGTTGTCAAACTGTTGTTGAGTTAATCTAAAATCCAAGAGTTAGTTCGTTGGGTACGCTTCTCAACAAATTAAAACTCATCGAAGCATCACAAGCAAGCCTTGCATTCTATTCTTATACGCCTTACGCCTGTCGTAATCCAATTGCTTTATCCATTCCTTCTAAGACTTAAGAACATTCCCTGCATTTCAAGATTTTCAAAACTGTTTGTGGTTTTGATAGCATTACAAAAGGGAATGTCGGAAACATGAATACGATAAATAAGTTTTGTTATCGCTGTCCCACTGCGACGGTTCAATTGAGTATAGAGTGATCTTCATTTATTCGGATCTCTATTCCCTTCTTCACAATGAAAAGGTGTAATTGAGTGTTTGCATAGAATGTTTTACAGTGAAATATTGCTTCCAAACACACTCTTTCTCTGAAGAGTATTATTTGCAGTTTAAGCCTCTATTTTCATTACTCTATTAATTCAAGTTACTGTATCTCTTTTTAATTAATTGTCTAATTTTATTCGCTTGTTGATTGTAATTAACTTTTAATTTATAGTTACTATAATATTTATTTAAAAATAATACAAGTTTTATTCATTTCAATTCAATATCTTCAGTTTTATTGAATTTTCATTGTTGTAATTATTAGGGTATTTCAGTTTTTCACTATTTTAACCCGATGTCAACTCTAATTTATAATTTTGTCAGAAAGTCGCTCTAGTGGTAAAGATATAATTATTTTTTTTACAGAATGTGCTGAGTTTTATACATTAATGGTGAGATTGAATCAAATCTCCACCGAATCTTAATATAATAAAATAGTGGTTTAATCTCCATGTAATTGCTTTTATAACTTTTATGTGCATTGCATTCTTTTATTTGAATGGGTTAAGTGTTAGTTTAAAATCGTTATTCGTTGTGGAAAACTTTATTTACTTAATACTGAATTTATATATCGGAGATAAAATCAGACTTTACTACTGTTTACTTTATTAGAGAATGTCAATACTTTTTTGGCAACTAATAAGGACATAAGGTCAATGAGCCTGCTAACGAAATCGTTTATTATGTTCATTTTGTGAGAAAAGGTCAGCTAAGTTCATGACTGGTAAGAAAATATCGAGTTTGCAGGTTAAGCTGGAATCATTGGGGTATTGTAAAGTAATTTTCTCTGAATACATGGTCTTTTAATAGTCCTCATTCTTGTCGGCACTTTTATATTGATGCTTAAGCTCAGAGCTTGCAAACTACTTGTCATAAACGTGACCTATTCTTTAGTGCACCGAAAATTAACAACTTCTTTTTAAGTGCAAGACCGGGTCACCAGGTTCTCAAAATATGAGTCCAATTCGATTGAAAAGCTGTAATATAGAAACTAAATAAATGCAATACAATTGAAAGCAAATGCCTTTAAATATCATTCAGTTGCACAACTCGAATATTCACTCTCGGATGAGTTTTTCGGAGCAGTTGTGCCTCGCAGTACTATAATTGCATTCTTGTGATTCCAATTCTTCAATTCTGATGCCTAACTAAAGAGGGTATTCGGTCTCATACAAAAATACCTTCATATGTACGGAATGGAAAAAGTTTCATTATTTAGTTGAGAGCGAACAGAGAGAACATTTTGAGCTAATAAGAGACAGATAAAATACACATGATTGAAAAAGTAATTAATCTTTGAACCGTGAAATAACTTTAAGTATAAACCAGCTTTGGTTCATAAAAGCAAGACAAGAGGATCTCAATTAAAACGTTTTTCCTAACGCTTCTCTGATCACAAAATGCCAATTATAATAGATTTCTTCTATTATTGCAGAGCAAAATATTTTATTTACAGTCTATAGTTTAGTTGTGAATACTTTTAATATGCGCGTAACATTTCACGCAACAATAATGCTTTAACCGTACTTTACATTTGGTTCAAAAGGAATGAAGTCAACCGTTAAAGCTTTTGGCAATTTATTCTGATGTAAAGAGATGTGTATCCCGGGAAACATTGTTAACTAAATACAGATTATTCAACATTATTAAATTTCGGAAAACTTTTTAGATATTTTATTATTCAATTATTTTTTACATTCAAATGAGCATTGATTTATGTGAATCTATATTGTCTTTGTTAGAGTAATAGCATAACTGAGTATTGATAGTCAACTAAATGATATATCATATAAGCAAATATTTACGTTTTATTTAAAGGAAAAGTTTTCAATGAAAATGAAGACTAGAAAAGTTTAGATGATTTTCTATACAAATAAATTTACAACATGCTTGTCATCCAATGCTTTCTAGTCCATGTTTATTAATGTAAAACATCAACAGAATTCGGAGAGAGACAAATGAATTCGCCATCATTTTGAACTGTTTGAAAAGATCTGGTTTCACCAATAGTTTCATGTTCTCCGTCGTCATCAGTTGTAACATCACCACTAACTTCATCAGAATTGGAGCAGTGTTTGCCAAATCTAGCTTGCTGCATCTCTAAATGCTGTTTACGCCATTTAATTCTCCGGTTCTGTCATTCAAAAATCCAATTAATTATTAACAAATCTCACGAAATAGTTAATCATTCATCTTATATTTTAACATCTGATGCCCTTTTTTGCTACAAGTAATATTGCAATAGATTTTAATATCAAAATATTAAGGCCTGAAACTTTAGATTCAAATTCAATTTAGAAACTTTGGTACTTAAATTGATTTGCGAACTTGAACTACACTAATGAACACTTTAAAGAGATGTATTTCAATGGCAATTCAGATTTTAAAGTATTAAAGTGTAGAGTAAATTACCTGAAACCAAACTTTTACTTGTGCTTCAGACAAGTTGAGTGCAGACGCCAAGTATAGCCTTTCAGGTCCAACCATATACTGTTGTCTCTCGAATTCTGTCTCTAACTTTTCGAGCTGTTCAGGTGTGAAGATAGTCCGAACTCTTTTTGACTTCCCCTGAGGAATATTGTTGTGCACTAATCTCTGACTCAAATCAATTTTGGCGATCATTTTATTAGGTTTCATCTCAGATCCTTCAACGCAGTCAATACTTCTTTTATTATTATTCATTTGCGAACTAATCACATTCGAAGATATAATTTTGTTCTTTGCTCTCTGATTATATCGGATTAAATTTTGTTCTATAAAAAATTGATTAGGAATGAGTTGTTTGACTTATTATTTACTAAAATTGAAAATATATTAAATGTTCAGATAAAGGGACCCATACTATCATTTGTCAGTATTCGTTGTTTAATTTGAAAGTTGTTAAAAAATTGTAAGTTTCATGAATAAGTCCTTTATCATAATTAATGACCAATGATAGCAAATTTCATTATATGAGAAACAATAAGAAAGTCTGTTCATCACATACAAAGTTTAATATTACGATAAATGAAATCGACTGATAATCGATATGAAAGTTATTCCTCTGAATCATTTATATTGAGCTGAATTTTGTAAAAGAATGCCTGTTATATAATATATCTTTTTAAATGGATAAATGGATATTTTGAATGACATGCAATTTTAATAAAATTCAACGGAGAAACTGAAACGGATTGCATGAATAGGGAAGTGAACAAAAGAGAAAGAGAGGAGATTTGATTTGACAGAAGGGGGCAATTATTTGTATGTTGTCTGCCTTATTGGGTCGAGTGTTTTGACAAGCGATGTCTCATAAGTATGTGGGGATAGTGTTTGTAAATCATCGTAATAAAAGTCATGTCAAATAATATATGATACAGTATTTGAGTCATATTACATTTCATGGCTTAATTGCATTCCAATCTGCGTTAAGGAAGTAATAGATTTCTTTTTGAGGTTTTTTCATGTTTATTGTTGTCCTATACTCTAAACTCCATACTTAATGCTCTCCTCTCTTTCTTTTTCCCTCATTTCCAATAATATTGGATGCGCTGCACAACTAATTGGGAATTTAATAGACGCGTAATAAAATTTGAAAGAAAAAGTGGCACAAATTTGTCACTGATGCCTATCTCGATAAAAGACAAGCTTAGACTCTAAAAAGCTCTCATGTAAATCACAAACTGGACTTTTCCGGGAATCTCTCGAAAGGTTCTAAGTTTAACTTGATGAAAAAGAAAGGAAAGTAAGAGCTTCAATAAAATACAATAGTCTGAAAAAAGCAAAGCTAAGGACTGTGAAGGTTGAAGCAAATGCTCACAATAGTGTGCTGTACTATCAATTAAAGCCAAATCGTCCCACTAGGTTAGTATGTATTCAGGTTTTGATAAAATAGCGAATTGCATGCCAATAAAGAGGCTCCAATTTTAGAACATTACCTTAAGTTACTATTAGCTGACTATAAGCTTTTTGCCTTTTTTTTCTTTTTTTAGTTCAAGGATATATTTGAATTGTCCCTGTGGTGGGTCAGTATCTGCTCTACTAATGAGCGCTTCACCTCCTAATTGGTAGCTTTTCAAAAACCAATTAATTAATCAAACAATAATTACCTTTAGCTGTGGAATCAGGTGAAACAGATGCGATGCTATTCGCTTTTATATAATTAGATGATTTAGGACTCATGTCATTCGAAAATTTGTAATTGGCTTTGAACTTGTTATTCAAGTCATATTCATTGGTTTCATTGACCATTAAATAATTATTGTTTTGACGATGATTTATGCCTAATATGGCTTCAATAGAGAATGAGGATTTAGATGAATCGCTATCTGATGAAAGCTTCTTTGGCTGATTGAGCTGTGAATTGAAATATTGGTTGAATGGCACTGGAAGTGATGCCATATGAGATCTAGCGTTTAGAAACGAAGTTGGGTTATGACCCGATACTATCATACTTTCGTAAAGCGCATTCAGATTTATTAATGCTGTGGTCGGACTTGTGTTGTCTTCTCTTTGATAAGCATGAACTCGATTGTTGTTATTAAAATGATTTTGCTTGTGATGATCGGTTACGTCTAAGTATAGCGGATATGAGTACCTGTAAGACATCATAATTGACACAAATCTTATTTAGTTTGAATCACTTTCACTTCAAAGTTAAACTGCACACGACTCGCACACTTGTCTGAACTGGTCTGATGCCAAGTGAGCAGCGATTGATGGCTAGTTTGAGTACAGCTTCAGTTAAGCAATGACTGGAACCACCACAAAAAGGTCCACCGCTTTGATGCTAACACTTGTTAGAGAAGAGTTTTGGTAACCTTATGACTCCCTACTGAGCAACGAATTAGGCGCTGACGTCTATACACAACAAGATTTTCATTATATGCTTAAAAGCTTTGAAACCCTTGACACGAAGACACTCCTACTGGAGGAACAGAACTTCGGATTTTTTCTCGAAGTTCTTCCCATTATATATATTTATTAATAGATGCGTTCCTGTTATTGGTTCTCTTCTCCAATCGATGTCTAATGTACCATAAGCTGTATTATTGCAGAGTTACTGTATATGTCCGCATATGATTTCAGATCTTTAACTCAAATATGTTATGAAAAATCATAAACTGTAAGAGAAAAAATGACTTTTTTCATCATTGATGCGCTTTCAAGCGAATAAATACTAAGCAACTGAAATATTAAGTTACATTGCAATCGTTTAAGTTTCGGTCTTGCCTTTAGATATTAAGTCATATTATATAACATCAATAATTATCTTTTATATGTTCCCCGAATAGCATATTGAATGGCCTGAAATAACATTCATATAACACAAGTAATATTATAGTATCAAAACTAGTTAATCATTTCTAAAAATGGAATAATAATTAGTTTAAATTATGTAATTTAGGCAAAAGATATGAATCGCAAGTTTTGAAAACTTGTTCCTATTATAGTTTTACGCACTATTAGAATATTCTGCACAAATACTAATATTTTATTCATATTTATTCATATTTTTCCAATTATTTTAACGTTAAGTTTAACGTTCAATATTCACAAAGGATTCGGAATACATTCTTCTTCTCAGTAAAAATAGTAAACATTTGTCGGTTGAATGTCTTGTTTTGAAGTAATTTTTGAGTTTTTCTTAGAATCAAAGTTGACATAATATGTTAATGTTTTTTCCCACGACCACAAACACAAAGTTTTGATGTATTAGGTTTTATAGAGCGTCCCCTTTGGCTATATTGTTGTTCGGGTCAGTTTAATCAGTGACCATTTGGCTGTGATGGCTATGTTAGCTATGATGGTCATTGAGCTCTGACACTACCATAAAACTATATGACTATATGATGCATTTTGACTGTGCGCTATTGAAGGAGACCTTAGTCCTACTTCTAAGCTATATATTGGTCGTAATGGCCTTCAGATGAGTTGCAGCACAGCATCACTTGAAAACAATGAAATGCAATGATCACTATTTGCAAGATTTGATTTGAATTAATGAACTGATTTTATACTATAGAATGCTTTAAATAAATGATTGCAAATAATAGTGCAATGAAGCAATGATTGCATTATTAAAGTTGGCAACAATATTATGATTAGTTTATTAAAATAATGGAATAATAATGGGTTAGCATTGGTAGGCATTGATCTGCATTAGCACTTTTTGAATTCCTGCTGCTAAAATTGGTCACTTTAGTCAAGTGCCGCCTCTGATTGTGCCTTTTGGTCATGTATTTGCCGCATATCCCTGACATAGCCCATCATCTTTTATTGTCTTAGGGAAACGCGACGACTGCCTGACTCACTACTGTCGGTCAGCTTTCATTTATAAGAAACGTCTCTATGAAGTAGACTATGAGAGTCAAAGCCTTCGACATTAACAACTCTTCTCTGCCCGACTTTTATGACTCGAATATAAAGCATTAATGCTAATGAATATTGCTATATGACAAACATTATCTATTACAGACTTCAAATGTTACAGATGTCTCTCTTTCAATCAGTTCTATTCGCTTCTGTTTTACTACTAATTTTAATGACAATGCATTTCAAATATTTCAAATGTTTATTTCTCAGAATCGATTGAAAAATAATATGAAATCGCATCAAAAGCTTGCAAAATAATCACTTAACGAAATACTCGACTCGAGTTACAGCAAAAATATGAGGGCTAACAGAACAGACATTCATTTAGTTGACTAACATAAGTTGCATTAACTTTATAGTTAAGCTACAAAAATAAATCTCATGATAAACTGGTTAAAGTTAATCTTCTTTATGACTATAAGAATGATAGCATTGGCTGCAAGTTACAATTTATGAAAAGTTACTCGATGTTTATCAATCAAACTATTCAATCATTTCAGTAAAAGTATTTTCATTTATTCATTTAATTATTTTCAATGACAAAAAATCATTTCTTTAAACACAACTGTAGTATTTTTGAATGTAAAAATTCCGTTACATTTGCCTATAATTTAACTCAACTTTCATTATCACCTGATTGTATGCACAGTTAAGAGTGTTAATGATTTTTTCAACCCTATTAAACATGAATTATTACTTGTACTAAACACATAACTTATACAAATGATATAAAATGTTTTAATCAACTTAATGACGAAAGTAGGGATACTTTGTAGAGTGGGATAGAGTTCTAGTGAAGCCCTTTTCTCATAGTTTCTGTGAGAATTACTGGTATACCCCCTCACTTGAATTTTGACAAATTTTAAGTGATTTTCAATGGCCTTTCTCTACAGTAGACTCAGCGACACTGAGAATCCCGGGACAGGCCTAAGGCTAGAATGTCGTCACGTTTTCCTTGATTAGCAGTTCTTTTTGTTTTACAGATTAATGTGTTTAATCTCAATATTTAGTTTTAATCATTCCTATATAATATTGTATATAGAATGAAATGTGTTTATCTAATCTTTCAAAGTATTGTTATTTGGGCGCAACACTACTGTATTTCATTTAAAATCAATTAATAGGAAATTTGATAATTTTTTACTTCATTCAAAAGAGACTTTAATTCTAACGGAAATAAATATCAAATTTATCAATACTATAGCTTCAAAAATGGAAAAAAATGTTTTCCTAAACCTTTATAGTCAACCATTGATGAGAAACATGACAAAGATATAAAAAGCATTGATATGCAGTAATGAGTTTTGAGTATTGAGTGAGAAAACCCTTATGAATCGGCATGATTTCTAGAATGATAAAAATAATTCCCCGATTGTAAGCGCTGTCTATAACTCTATAAATTTAAAGTTTTATCAACTAATCATAACTAATCTGGAATGTCATACTGAAGCAAATAGTTTAAAAATAAAGTATATATTTTTAAGCTCAGCTTTGTTCACATCTTCAACTCAATATCTTTTTATAAGAAGTTCACCTTAAACTAATTTATTTTAAAAGTTTTTCTTAAATCTGTTTGTTATTAATAGAAAAAATTGGTAAACCCAGAGTGTAATGGCTCGAACTTTCATTAACTATTGAAAATTAATATCTGGTTTAAAATGATGATAAGATTTTACAAAAACTAATAGTTGACATTTGGCTTTTCATTGAAATCTAATCTATATAATATCTTCTTCTATATAATAATCTATATAATATCTATATAATAATATAATAAAGAGCAGATATGTGTGTCTGTCCTTCTATGCATTCGAACTGTGGACACTTTAGACCCGAACCAATTACATATTCATAATCAGTATGACCAGGAGGTCATGCACTGGCTATTCATCTTTCAAAAAAGCAAAAAACAATTTTTTTAATTTAGCAATAAAACTATCCCCTGCCAGGAATCGAACTGAAAGCAATGCTATACAAAATGTTTTTTACTTTACTTTATAGCTAGTTTTTCATAAAGAAATCTGTTTTGTTTAATTTTGAATAGTTCTAATCATTATTATAATACTCGGGTTTTGCCAATTTTGATTAAAACATTTTAAGAAAAACTTGAAAAATAAATTAGTTGAATGTCTTTTAATTTATAAAGATATTCAACTTTAAAACTGTTAGGACGCCAAAGAAAAGATTCACACATAAATGGTAAAAATTTACTCTTAGAAAAGTTTATTCGTTATCAATAATGAATTGATTCCCAATTTCCCAAATGTCGATTAGTCTCAGACATGTCATGCAGTGATAAGATTCATAGACTCTGAGAAAGTTTTCCAGTTCTGAAAAGATTTGAATTCATGAAAATAATGCACTTTTGATTCCCAGACTATTATTTTATTGAAATTTGTGCCGCGAATCAAATTTTAAAGTTAATCACACGATCGTAATGTTAACAATAAATGACAACAATTGACTTGAAGTTTTAATCGAGAGAATTATAATAAAAGTACAAAAACTTTTACTAAAATTTTTATTTCAATTATTAAAAAGATTTAAATATTTTTCACACACGTTAATGGCTTATAATAGCTTGAAAGGGATTTTCCAACATAACTACTAGTGTATAATGCGTTTCTGTTACATTTGAATTAAAGAATCTTTTTTTTAATATAATCACAGGATTAATACCCGGCTTCCGAACCTGAAAGAGCACACATTCGTATAAACTTTGAGCGCGAATCCAAGTTAATTTGGATTATAAATCAAATTTATAGATGCAATCCATCACTTACTACATACAGACTACTGTACACACACTCATACTAGTAGTGGTGTAGTCATAATGCTATTGTGTTCCATACCTTTCACTTGAATTTCAGTGCTTTTGTTCAAATCAATTACTAATTGATTCATCAGAATAAAGATAATAACTTAATAGTGACACTTAAGCATTTAGTTTGAAAGTCATAATAATAATTGAAATTATTTTATTTCTTTCAATCATTAGTCTAATGGGTTTCATATGATGAATGTGTAGAGCAATAAATAGCTTCTGTAACTATGATTCTAATATGTTTAGTATGAGATTAGAGATGGCAATAATATAATTTAGGCTCAAAACCTAGAGTGAAGAGCCTTAATGTTGCTGTTTTATTATTGTAATGCCAATGATGCCAATAAGTTACCGCTATTTAGGGTACTGTAACAGGTATTTACAACACTTGCCAGTAATAGATACCGTTTGTCAACTCAAAAACCAATGATAAAGGAATAATTGTGAGCTTCGTTTCCCACGATTGCTCGCCTCAATTGTGACTGATTATGGCTGAGACATAGTTTTGAGACCCATTGTGACTCTCAGGTGACACTCTAGGGTGCTATAAAAAGTTTTGAGGAGCCTTTAACTGATACTAAATGCATTGATGATGACCTATATTATCGAACATCAATAAACATTTTGGTCTTTTCTAAAAGAATCATTTTTGTAGGTGTATTGAAAGGTAGTTTACATATAACAAGCAGAGGAAAACGGTCACCAAAACGGCCACCCATGCACTCCACACACTCTTGCATAGAGTGACGGCCACACACAGTAATATATTTCCCAAAATAAAGAAAACTTCGCGGCTAATTATAGCCCTTTCGCTTTCAAATTCTCTAGTCATGCTGTGCTATGAACAAGATTACTATTTCACAAAATTACTAAACTTTCCGATCATTTTCTAATTTAGCTTAAAAACATTCGTTCACTGCTTTATAAGTACAAAAGTATTCTTAATCCAAATTTGGTGAAATGAATCCCTTGGATCAAAATAATCACTTCTTAAAATTGATCCTTTAATAGGCAATAGTTTTCTTTACTTTTCATTATTTTCCAATTATTTTACGGAAACTTCTTCTGTAAATCATTTAATCGAAGAATAATTTAACTCCAAATAAATTAATAAATTTAGTTTTAATAGATTAGTCATAACTGAGAGATGGAGGAAAACTACGAAATAAGATGTTGGAGTGAATCAAAGCCATTGACAACATTAGAGGAACTGCTAAACTGGAACCAATTACAAGAATGCAAAAATTCCAAATTATATACCGTGTCTCCATTACAAATACATAAAACTTCTTCAGACAGAAGAGTTAAAACATTGCTGTGTCATGACATGAAAGGTGGTTATTTAGATGACAGGTCAGATATTTATGAAAACTTTGTACGCTTTGGTGCCTTTTAGTCTATTTTAACAGAATCTCTGCCTCAGGTTCAACGATGGCTGTGGTAATGAATTGGCTTACAGGTAGGTTTAACTAACTTCTCACTAATTATTCATTATTATCTGTTTTATTTACATGAATGGAGTTTTACTTTCTATGTTTAAAGATTTTTTCATTGGTCGAACATTGATATATTTGTGTACTTCAGGTGAGCCAACTCTTCAATACTATTTTGGTCAGCTTTCAAATATTCTAACAAATTATAGGTTACGGTTTCGCATAGTTTTCTCTAACTTATGCAGTACTTGACAGGCATAAATTGTTTACTGAATAATCTTAATTAAGTGTTTTCTACGAATAAAAGTTAATTATCCAATATTTAGCCACAACTTTATAAGCATTCCACCCCTTGGATGGATTAATGCATCGCATAGGAATGGAGTAATTTAATAGTCACTCATTTCAGATCGATATGTTATCATGTAATTTGTTCACTGATTTCAAAGGTACCAATTTTGGGGACACTCATAGTGGAGGGTTGGACTGATGGAAAGTCAATATGCACTCAAATGTTGAGCAGTACTGATATTGTAACAAGAGTGGCATCAAAACTTGTAGAGATAGCAAATTTTTATCACTTCGATGGTTGGCTTATTAATATTGAATGTAAAGTAAAGTCAGAAAGTATCGTAACTTTAGTTTCTTTTTTGAAACTGTTAACAGAAATGATGCGCATTCATAACCCTCAAAGGTATGGATCGACTGATTGTAAACTATGAAAAAATGAAACAAATGATAACTGATCTTAATTGATAGTCTAGTTATTTGGTACGATAGTGTCATAAGTCCTGATGGGTCCTTAAAATGGCAAAACGAACTCAACTCATCAAATAAATGTTTTTTTGACGTTTGTGACGGAATATTTCTAAATTACACGTGGAATCAATCAAACCTCAAGACTTCGTGTGAAATCTCACAGAAATTGTCTCGTAATTATGATGTTTTCGTTGGAGTGGACGTATTTGGTCGTAACTGTTTTGGTGGCGGAGGTATGAACACAAAATTAGCTCTCAATGAAATACTCAAATACGAGCTTTCGATCGCGATATTCGCTGCCGGCTGGACTCATGAGGTTTTGGGATGTCATCGTTTTGCTCAAAATGAATATTTGTTTTGGTCTAAATTGCAATTAGGAGTTCATCACTACCCAAACAAATTTCCGATTCGTTCTTCTTTTTGTCAGGTCTTTTTTGTTCATAATTTTCAATCAATTTTTTTTATTAAATTCATTCAATTAAATTTGGTTTAAAATTTAATACTTTTAATTTGAAAATAACTGAAAAGAAAGACATCTGGAATTATGTGATGTGCAGCTGCATCACTCATATATACATTATCTATTGCTATAATATATGAATACTATACAGTACTGTAGAAGTTCCATATTTTTGAAAGCCTTTATTCTAAATGTGTTGAGCCTAACCTTCAACCCGGAAAAGTGTAGCCCATTGCCGCCTATCATACGGCCCGCAGGATACTTAGGTTAGGTTATAAAGGATACCATATTTTTGGCCCTCAGACTAACGCTATTAATAGAAAATTATCGAATGTTTTGACTAATTATTTAAAAAGATTTTTAACAGTCAATAATAATTCTATTGAACGTATGTATAATACTTTAACTTTAAAAGAACTGGTGTCTTATACAGTATTTTTCATATAAATTGAGTCATAACTAATCTAAACCTATTTGCAGGGATTCGGTAATAAACTATTTAGAAATGGCCAAATAATTAGCGATAAGTCGTGGCATAATCTTAGTCAACAGGTTTACAAAATTAAATCCTTATTCAATTGTTATTATTTTTCATTCTTTTAATGCTATTCATAGCAATTGCAGCCTTCAAATCATGGATTCCTTGAGATTCATTTGGATGATGCCTATAATGGTGGCGGTTCTCTTAGAATGAAAAACACTTCCATCTCATTATTTAAATGTGATCTCAATATTAAGCGATCCTTTTATGCAATAACTTATAAATCTCAGACCAATGAAAAATTGACTTCAATTTTCAACTACGAGTCAACTAATGAAAGTCAAAGCAGACCATTGAGTATATCTATTAATTGTTTAGATTTCGATAAACTAATTAACGAAGATTTGAAAGTAGAGCATATCGAGTGAGTAATAACTAAGTTTGATCTTACAGTCAAACCCGTTTAATGTGAACCACTTGGTTCAGCAAAAAACCGCAGACAATAACCGCAGACAATAACCGTAGACAATAACCGATATTCACAATAAACGTACTGTTTTAATATGGAGTTCAATCACTTCGGTGCAGGACTAAGGGTTCACAATAAGCGGGTATTCACAATAACCGAGTTCACATTAAACGGGTTTGACTGTATTATTGGCTGCAATTCTGAAGAGCTCAACATTTCTTTTAATAAAATACTCCTAGAATTGACGAACAAAACACTGAATACTTATCGCTATTGAATAAATATGAATTATTTGAGACACACAACGGATGGGTTACTGAATGTTTCGTTTTAGAGAATAAGAGCTTAAATTGCGAATTAACCATAAAAAGTATTGATTTGAGTTATAATAAGGTTAACGAAGACGAAAAAATGACAGATATGTTGATCGGACAAATGGTAATCTTCTAAATAACTTTAAATTTATTGAATTAAATTAGACAATAACTTAATTTAAACTTTCAAAACAGATATTTGACTCAATATGATTAACATGGAATGGAACGAAACATTATTAAAATACTTAATAAGTTTGTTTAAACCTGAAATAATTGTTATTAGGTTTGAATAGAATAATAAATGGTTTTGAGTATAAGATAAAATCAGATTTAGTTGTGAAGAATCATTTCATAGATTTGGTAAATAGAAGGCGCGACATCCATAGCTCTCGACTTCAAAGATAGCGTAAACTTAGGATTTCCCGGCTGTACCTTTAGCTCTGCCAAAACCCATATATTATTAGTCAGTTTGAGTGACTGGTAGAGCATGTCCTGTCCCTCAACGTTTCGCTTTGCGATCGTAAATATGTTATTTGATTGTAGTTTTTGTGAGACTTGGTCCACATTAAGCATAACATTTTCGATTTCATATTGCACTTCATTCTGAGTGGGAATGTCTTTCCAAGTGGCCAAAAATACTCTCTTATCCATAGCTCCGTCTTCGCCACAAAACACATGGGTTGGAATAATACAACTAAAGTAGAAGACGTCCACATTGTTCTTAATGGCCACCTGAAGACTTGTTAGCGGTTCCATCTTCTGAACGGCTCCCATTGTGTTCAGTTGAAGACTTACATCCGATGATACGTTTGGATGCAATGGTGTCGGCACTTGAAGTGGTTGAGCCGGAGCTAAACCAAAACTATTTTTATTGAATTGTACGGCAAAGCCTCCCATCGCTTGCATCGCTTTATTACTAAATGTCATTTCCATATATATTTGACAATTACGTCGAGTAAAAGTTCCCGTCACTTCTAATCCTTTGCCACGAACTGCAGGCAACCAAACCTATAAGTCAATAAAAATAATTCAATTGAAAATTAGACCTAGAGTTCAATTATAAGGTTCTGACCTGTTTTGGAGGCGTATAAAATGAGCCCGAACTTGGAATACCAAAGATATCCCCGAGTATTCCACTTGTTGTCAGAGAAGATGTCCCTGAAGTAGCTGTTGGTGGGGCTGCAGAGCCCAAATCAGAGCCTCCGAGTAAACTGTCGAGACCGCCGCCCAGTATATCAATACCAGAGTTCGTGAGCGGAGCCGAAGGGTATGAAGTGGGCGGTGGCGGAGCGCTTATGTCCAGACTTAATAGATCTCCAATTAGACTATCGGCCGCCGGAATGACTGTTGCCTGCGGTTGTTCGGTATGATTGGTCTCATCATTAGAACCCGTGCGCGCCGGCAAAGATTTCCTCAATTGTCCAGTTCTTCCCTCAACGAAAGCCGACGGAGGCTTATGATAGACTGACGCCAGGCTTCCGATATGACAAATAAGTTCATCCAAAAGAGTTGGTTCGAGTAAATCTGTTTCTTCTGATATCAATGGCTTTTCTGCCAAAACTACTTCTTTAGCGGCCGCGGGATCTGTTGATAATAAACGCCAATATATAAAACCTCGATCGCGAAGATCTGGATTATCACTGTCTTGTGTGGCCAGTGATAAGACTTGTTGCACTAATTCTTGTGTTTCTGTCGGACGCTTTAGGAATAGTTTGACGATTGCAGTGAGGAGTTGGAGCTGAACCTGTGCGTTCTCGTCATGAAATCCTTCCAAAAAGCTTTCCAACAGTTCGTCTGCATTATCAATGCGTTCAGCATATTCTCCAATAATCCAAATCATTGATGCTCTGGCCTCGGGTTCGTCCAAAGTATCCAAATTTTCACATAAAGTCGATATTATGCTCTCGTATTTGTTCGGATATTTACGAAATATATCCTTTATGACAACAATAGCCTCTTGAACCACATAATTGACTTTTGTCTGAATCAAATCAAGTAAAGTGGCGACACATCTTTCAGCCGATTGTTCCACTTTTATAGCGCATCGACCTATAGCTCGAACAGCTTTACGAACAAAGTCAACGTCCACTTCAGTCGCATATTCTTTAAGTTCAGCCAAAACTTGCGCAATATTTGCTTGCGATGCGAGTCTTATCATAATATCCAACTTTTCCAGCTTTACATAAATCGGATCATTATATTTGACGAAAAATACTTTCATTTCATGTTTTAATATATCGGGTCTTTTCTGAACAATTAGATTAATATTACGTAAAGCAACGTATTGTACTTCAGGCTCACTTGAGAGCAGAGTAACCAAAGGAGGCGCCAACTTCTTGGTTAAAGTGATGACGAAATCCGAGTCTGAAGTCATGATTTCCATGAATTTCATGAGAGCCTTAACAGCACTCAAGACAACGGCTGCGTTGGCGTGAGCCAAACGAGGCGTCACTCTTTCGCATATACTCTGAGCCTCTCTATCGTCTTTAGGGTTGTAATTGGAGAGCGAATCCAATATGAAGACTTGTCCCCATTCTGTGCACTCATTTAAAGCTGTCAATAACTTATTGATGGTCTGAGCGTTTAGTTCTACTAAAGGTTGACCAGTACTCGAGGCCTCATTGATCTCTGAAAGCGCTGCCACAGCATTGGCCACAACCATAGGGTTGGAGTCTGAGAGCAAGTCTCTCAACAGATCCAGAAATCCTTGTTCTTCCACGAGCTGTGCGTTTATGTCATGTAGTTTTGCGACACAAACGGCTGCAGTCTTTCTAACATATGGGTCTTCATCTCTCAAACACTTACGCAATGGTTCGCAAAGATATTCAGTAATCTTATCGACACGAATACAACCCATAGTCCTGACAGCCAATGCTCTAATCAAAGGGTTTGGGTCTTCGCAGTCTCTCACGAATGTATTGACTGCCATAATAGCCATATCGGGTTGACTTTTGGCGTAATTCATTAGATATAAATAAACCAATTTCTTCAGCTCTAAGTTGTCGGTTTGCATACAATTTACTACATCTGGAAACAGTGCCGACACGTCTTTCCCTACTGTCATCGATGCGATCACTTTCTTCACCGCTTCTCTTCTCTTCTCTTTCTTATCGCTATTCAATTCGCTCTTCAATTCAAAGATTTCTCCTTTTTTAGTGTTCGCAAAATATTTTGCGTCAGTCATTGTCTTAACTATTATTCGGCCTTTAATTCAATTGAAATATATTTGAAATATTACTGAATAAAATAGTAATCAATAGTATATAATGTAAGACAACACTCATTGACTGTCTTATTACAAACCAAACGCCCTATCATTGTATTGACGTTTAACTCAATCTATAGAGACATCTTTTGGTTTGCAATCCATTTAAATATTATATCATTTTTGTATCAATAACTCAATGCTTAGCGATGGCAACGATTGTAACTTCACGTTTCACTCGATTACGAACTTTTACTCAATTTAATCGTCAATTTTTATTTAAACAAATTGATTCTTCTTTCAAAAAAAGGTTAGTTTTCTTATTGTATTCAAGTTTAATTGTTTTGTTGTTTTCTATCAAATCATTATTTAAACAGAAAATCACTTTTCATTTTGGCATAAAATGTGTTATTTTCATACAATTGTATTATAAGTTTTGTTGATTTAATGCCTTGAAAACAAATGAACAATTTCTACAAATAGTTAATGCGAAAGTAGTGATTGAATGCGTGCATCAATTGCATCATTCAATAGCTTTATTAATTTGAAACCAAATTAATTAATTAAATACTATTTAAATAGATATTTATTTGGCGTCAACAGTAAATCGACTACAAATGAGCCACAAATAGAACAAAATAGTAATAAAAATGAAGAAATTTCGGAAAACCCAGAAAATGAATCGTTAAAAGAAATTTCGAAATTTCGTGAAGAAAACAAAAAATTAGTTGAATTAATAGAAGAAATCGACGATAAATATAAGCGATCTTTAGCTGAAGCGGAAAATACTCGGATCCGAATGAGAAAACAAGTAGAAGACGCAAAGATTTATGGCATTCAAGCCTTTTGTAAAGATCTATTAGATGTGGCGGACGTTTTACACACGGCTATCGAAACAGTTCCTAAAGATGTAATCAATGATAACAATCCAGTTCTCAAGAATTTATTTTTAGGCCTTGAGATGACTGAACAACAGTTACAGTCAGTCTTCAAAAGACATGGTTTAACACCAATCAATCCGATTGGAGAGAAGTTTGATCCCAACCAACATCACGCTCTCTTTGAAGCCATACAACCAGACAAAGAGCCCGGAAGAGTTGCCACTGTCACTAAAATTGGTTATAAATTACATGAAAGAACTATTAGACCCGCAATGGTTGGAGTCGTAAAGGCTCCCAATTAATTATCCATTTATTTCTTTAGATTTTATTTAAATTTATGATTGATTTCAATTCATTCACTTCAACATAAAAATAGAATTTTGAAGTTTTTTTCTAAATAATTAATAAATGAAAATATCGAGAGACAATTTGATTGGTTTTTTCTTCATTTATTAAAATCTCATTTCTTATAATATTATTTGATTTTTGATTCACAATTTATATAACAAAAGCATTTTAGATAATTTGAAATGATTGACATATTTTTTCAAGAAAATATTATAATAGTTATTATAAAAATCAAAATTTATGGTTATGGTTATCATTATTTGAATAACCATTAAGTTAATGATTTCTTAAATCAAAACAATCATTATCGACAGGATTCACAATTCAATTTTGTGTCATTCGTTGAAATTAGAGCTTAAAAATACTCACAACTAAATGATATTTATATAACTTATCAATTCGTGCGATAAATTGAAAATAATCTGTTTATTACATTATTTTTTCGACTAATCCTTTAATTATATCCCAATTAAGTCTAACATGAATTAATCTTTAAAATTGCGGTATTTATATAAACTATTTGAGTTCTGTATAATCATCTCTGAGTATAACAACTATAAACATCTTAACTTTTGGAAAGTAAATCAGATTTTTTCAAACTAAACGTTTATATTTTTCTTCTCTCTTCATGTAAATCTGTTATCTTCTGTTTCAAAACTTGATTTTCTCTCATATATTGTGCTGTTTTCTCTTTATATTTAATCAATTCTGTTTTCAAGCCCTGAAATGAATTAATTATTATTTTTTATTTAATAATTTCTTGTAACATACGTTAAGTTGATTTGTTTTAACATTAAGTTTATATCTCGTAGTCGTGAGTTCTTCTGCGATATGTTTAGCTTTTCTTAATCTATCGATTTGTTGCTTCATTTCGTTACAATGCTTTTGATATTGTTCTAAAAGCACTTCCTTTTCTGCTAATTCTTTGACTTTTGCCAGAAGTAATCGTTGCAACACTAGAGTTTTGTCAATATCTTGTGATGCTTTACTTGCATTGTAAGCCAATACTAGTCCACTGCTCAATAGCTTTCTTTCTATTTCTACTTGTTTTTCATTGTGATTGCTTTTATCTTCTGGTATTGTATTGATATCGTTATTGGAAGCACTTCTACTCATTAATTTATTACTTTGATTTTTCTTCAGCTGAATTGTCATTTTTCTTCTTTCATTCTCAATCTTAGAAAACATGTAGTTCTTTAATTTCAATTCATTTTGCACTTTAAGTAATTGATTTTGGATGGATTTTACATGATTTTCAGCCAAATCCCTTTGAAACTTGTACTCAAATATTTGTTTTTTCGATTTGATTCTTTCTCTATTCAATTCCCATATCTGTTTGCGTAATATTCCTATTTGATTGTTATTTTTCTTATGCTTTTGTTGTAATATTACAATTTGATTGTGAGTCGCCTGTTTCAAAATAATAAATATTTACTTATCAAATATAGAAACTCTATTCAAATCATTCGTATCAAGTCTTCAATAATTGAGACCCAAAAATTTCTTGTCGAGTTTCCATTCAGGAGAACCGAAAGTCTACTTCATTTCTATCAACTTCATGCTCATCTCACAAAATTAATTCAACTTTAAATCTAATTTAAAATTAGTTTTAAGCTCTGAAAGTCAAATCATTAAACTCATACTTTTAATTAAAAATGAGAATTGAATTATGCTTTGAAAATGATTTATTAAATTTGTGCAAGCTTCCACTTAAGTTACATTGCATTGTGCAGTTCAATAGTCAAATTAATAATAATTATTGTAAATTTATGAGTATAAAAAACTCTTAAAATTCCAAAATTTCATTTCAAGCTTTAATCAAAAACTTGTCAATTTTGAAGGTTTTGAGGCGGAATATTTGTATTAAAGCCTTCGATTTTGCACTTCAAGATCAAAAAGTATTTATAGAAACAACTTGTATTAATTGTGAAAATAAATTAAGCCTTAAATCCAAATTCTTGACTTGAGCTTTGATTGAAAGATTTTGTGTTTTAAAAATATTGATTTATATTTTAAAACTTGTTTTATATTCAGGAAGAAATTGAGACTATTATAGTATATCGAGATATTATATTAAAATACTTTCTCAGAAAAAATTCAAAGTTTTGAATCTGATGAACAAAAAAGGCTCAACTTCTTCAATACATTGATCTAATAAAAAAAACTTGCCTGAAGTTGCTTTTTAAGCTCATTGACATCAGTTAGATCTTCAGCTACAGAGAGAGCATTTAGCAAAGATTGTATTTGTTCCTCATCGAAGTTCGACATTTTTTTTATATAAAAGCGGACTATTTTTCACATTAATTTAATAAATGGTTGTCAAGGAAATGACTAAATTTGGTTGAACTTTTGGTCCGGAAATGAGTTACACCCAATTTATAATTAATATTTTGATAAACTTTATTATACAATATGACAGCTGTATTTCATATTTTGTTTAAAATCTTATTTTACATATCAAAGCAAATTGTGTAGAAGTCGACTAAGCTCTCAATTTGTCATAAGTAATCAAACAAATTAAACTATTGTTATCAACTTTTGAGTGATAAGAGATAAGAAATTCAAACTTTCAATCACTAACACATGAAAAAAGTTTTTATTTCTATCTTTCAAAGTGATCAAACGTTTATTACTGTAGTGTAAATGAAGATAAATAATTGAGTAAAAATTACAACTCATTGATTAACATTTTATTGATTGACAAATTCGTAAATAAGCTTTAGTTGAAATGATTAGAAAGTGTTAAAACCTGAGTATAAAGTTGTTTATATCTGAAAAAATAATATGAACTTTATCTAAATGCATACTATAAGCCCTATTCATCAGTCGACTTCTACACCATTTGCTTTCATATTAATTCAACTAAAACGAGGAGTTAATAAAATACTAAAAATAATATAAAAACTAATAAATGAAAACATGAATCCACTTTGAGCTACCACTCTAGAGCTACCATTCGGGTTATCATTCACTAAAATATGGATTGAAGAGTAAATAATATAAATATAGATTGAATAAGAGTTTTATAGTTAAATTTCTAATGAATATAACTTACATGCTTTGCAAGGCTTATAAAAAGTAGAGACAGATTGGATGCCTATTTTTGTACTCCTTTTAACAGTACCCAAATTAATCAAATTACTAAATTCGACTTGCAATTTATGGGCTTCAGATCCTATAAATAACAAGCGTTCAAATAAATCAATTAATTCAAAGAGTTA
>JAQFZT010000654.1:0-21871 GCA_034696325.1 Camisiidae sp.
AAGTTATAAAACTATTGACCAACTCATTGAAGAACATAATGTCATTTGTTTGGATATCAAATCTTGTAATAAGTTTTGGCGAAAATATTATTTTGCACTCAATTATACATTGGTTCCAATGAATTTACTTCTTTTACAACTTCTATTTTTTGAGAATATATTGTTTGTGGCATTTTGTCCTCTATTTTGTTTCTTTTTGGGGACAATGTTTTCTCACTTAATGCTCAATTTAATCACTGCTTCTATTAATTATGAATCTTTCAAATCATATAAAGCAATGCAAAAATTTTATCTACATATGAATCATGCAATCAATACAAGTAGAAAGATTAAGGTATGAAATAACTTTGTTAATCATTTTTAAGTACTATTCTATTCTTCAAACAGTTTTTGAATGCAATGGAAAGAGTGAATAATACAAGATTTTTAATTGGCTTTTCATGTGGTCATCAGTTTGTCATGACTCGAAGGATAGCATTCAAAGTAAATTCTGATTAACAATCATTAAGATATATATAATATGAATAATTGATTATATATTCCTGAACCATACTTATGATAATAAGTTTTCAAAGTTTTCATCATTAGTTTGAATTTCGATTTAAGCCTTGAACTTCGAATACAGGAAAAATTTTTGAGTTTTTTAGAAAATATTGAAACCTCTGTTTTCAAGAATTATTTAATTGTCATATACAGTGATGTCGAACGCTTGAGCGTTTGGAGCTCAGTGGCGAGAGTTGAGCGTTTCATTTTCTTCGAACGTGAGCGCGCTCACCGAAATTCCAATTCACCATTAAATTTGAAAAGAAGGGTATTAAGCAATGAATTTTTGTTTTTATTTCAATAAAACAATATCATTTCGTTCAATACACAATATTTAAATAAAATTCAAGGCTTTTTCTACAGATATATCTACAGAACTGAAATTTATATATTTTCCTTTTCGTTTCTCATGAAATATTTGAAGCTTTTATAACTTATTTTTCATATCAAAGTAACGATTCACATGCTAAAACGCTCGACCACAGAGCCCCGAGCGTAACCATCACTGGTCATATACAATATAGTCCATGATTTTTCAAACCCCACACATTCTTTTTTTATAAATTTCAGCAAATAACTTATTTTCTAGATTTTCTAGATCTCAAATATGATTATTTTCCCGAAATAATAAAGAGCTTGAATAAAACATTTTAAATTAATATCTATTGATTTTGTTCAGATGTGCCTGATTTTCATCCGATTCTTTCTATTGCTACACAAATTAACGAATTCTTTTCAATGAATGATCATTTTAAACATTCAAGTGGAAATAAAGTGAGTTTTCATCGTTATTTAATCATGTTCCATTGATTGAATGAATCCCTAAACTGACCACTTCTGACCAGCCATGCTGTCAAAAATTAATTTTGTTCAAAAAACACATTTTCTGGAAACAATTTGTTCATTTCGAATCCACTTAAGTTGGAAATTCAGAAGAAATTTCTTGAAAAATCAATCTATAAAAAAAATTATTTCAGTTTCTTAACTGCAGGTAAAAAAGTTTTAAAATCTTAAAATATGAAGGCTTAGACTTCAATTTTGCAATTATTAGTTGAAATCATTTTTTCATAATAAGCAGATAAATTTTTCATTTTGAATATTTATTTGTGTTTATTTTTGATAATTAAATAATGTTTTGCAAAAAACTTGAATTTTTATCAAATTTCTCATGAGATGTGAAAAGTTATTGAATTTGTAACACGTTCTCTGAACTGAATCTTTTAAAAATGTATTTCGTGTTAGCTTTCAAAACAATCACCAATTATTTAATTAAAACTTTTAATTTTACATTTATATCGAAAAACATATGAGTTTACATATTCTTTTAATGTTGGATTGAGATATTTTTTTGTATAGACGAATATGGGTTTCAAAATTACTGATTTCTCTGTATATGAAAACTGTCATATAATTAAATGTTTGATTTTTCATTAATACATATTATTTAAAATAAAATTTTATTTATATCACACGAAAGTCTTGTTATTCCCAAAAAGTATAACCAAGTCTTTCAAATGTCTTCAGAAATGGTTAAGTTTTAGTTAGAAATGTGTCGAAATCTTAATTATAAAAATGATTTATAATAAAATATTATTCTTTGAATTTGTATAGATTCACATTTTATCGCTACAAAGCTTTTAATTTTCTGATCATTTAAATTATAAGTGAAAAACTTTAGAAAATTTCATTAAGAAAATTTCTTTAGAAAACTTTTCTCATCTTTTGTTAGTTCTTGAGATACGATAATAGATGTCAGACTAGTTAGCGATACTATAATATTACTCTCGCTTTATATTTCTCATTATAATGTTATCAAAATAGGAAACTTTTAATCTAAATTTGAAAACTTCTGTATAACTTAATCCTTTGATTAAATAATTAATTGTTTGATGATTTTTTCCATTCATAATTAATTGTATAAATTTCTTTTCAATTTTCTATCCATTAAGAAGTTTGAAACAAAAAACTCCTGAATTGTGAATAAGAAAGAAAACTTCAACTTTTATCTCATTAAAACATTTAAATAAATTTTATATTGAAAGCTAATGCTATTTTCTAGATAAATACCAACTTTAGAGCAGATTATGAATTAAGAAAATGTCAAAATCAATCAGATTATAGCACTGGGATCAGTAACATGTCATTCTATTTTATTTGTATTTTATTGTAAGTTTTCAAGTGATTTATTCGTATACTTAAAGTCTATTCCTCTCAAAAAGATCATCGATTTTCTAGGCTTTCAATCAAGTTCTTATACTTTTTTGTGATGAGCAAAAAAGCTTGAAATCATAAGAGATAAACAGGAAGAATATTTTATAAAACTTTTATTTCGTTTCAAAGTTGTAAAACTATTCATTAAGTATTAAATTCATAAATTTATTTCAATCAAAACCTAATAATTCATAAGTAGAGACATGTTTATCGGCTATTCATTGAATACAATGTCTTGAATTTGAGTCAATCTAATGCTGAATTTTCTCGCATCTGCTCCTCATTTGTGCATAAATAACAAGAAAAATGGGTCTGACATTCAAATTGAAAATAATAGTAATTTTGATATTGAATGACATACAAGTATTTAGTGAATAGCAATTGAACGATGAATTGCATACATTTGTCATCTTCTTATTCCCCGTTCAAAGTGGTTCACCTGCTCTTATACATAGGTATAGGCATTAAATAATCAAATGGATTGCGTGACATCAGATCATACTATAAGTTGTGTGTGATTTACATCCAAATAAGTATTTTTCTCCCTCAAATCCATTTTACAGATATAGAGAAGATTTTTCATTTTCCTTCACAAAAGTATTTAGTATTCTATGTATACAAACTTGAGCTAAGCTTAAGTTTTTTGAGATATTAAGTCTGTTTGTTTTTTACTTACACTACTTGTCACAAAATAGGATTATTATTATTTTCGGTCTACGAGTTATATATTTGTCACAAAAATAGTTTTTTGTAAGTGAAGAGAAAATCTTAAACTAAGCGTTTAGAGGACTTCATTTGAAAACTTTCAAATCAATAAACAGACAGAGAAAAGTTATATAACTTTTTTCTCTCATTTCTTATTCATTGAAATATTAGAAACGAATTATTTTCTCATATATGAACTCAAATTCACAGTATTTTATAGGCAAACATTATACATAAGACGAAAATAATTTTTCTAAACTTTCAGATACAAAGGTGTTATACGAAAATTGTGAGCAATAAAAAAAAGTAGAAAGATGTTGAGTAAACTTATCTGTTTTTGTTATCAAATTTCCTCTTATATTCTTAATGATAAAATAGATTTCCTGCGAATTTAGGCAAAAGAAAAACTACAATAATAATCACTCAAATCATATGATCGAGTGTACAGAGAGTACTATTATTTAGCTTTTCTTCTCATTTTGAAGTGATGGCCTGAGGTATCGCGTGTCTAATAATTGTGAGGCACCCAAAAGGAAAAGGCCATCGAAAATAGCAGAGCAGAAAAGCAAAAGTATCTATAGATATGAAACTAAAAGCCTAGTTGTGCGGCACCCAAACATAATTAAGGTTTTGTCCGTCTGTGTGGCCCAACCATTACCTCTAACTTTAATCACACACAACATTCGACTCCATACGAGTTTCGCCATCGAAATAAACGGCATGTTTTCTCGCGCTAAATACTTACTAACATTTTATTTTTCCTTAAGGTGTTAAGTATTCGGAGGTTTGTCTCTATTTTTTCTCGCTATCCATCTTTTTTATGCTTTTTTATTTTAAATTATCGCTCACTTTTCGCTTTTAACTTTTCATGTGATATATCATTCACTCAATCGATTCAATAGAAAATTTATTCAATAATTACTTTTCACTCCTTTATAACAGCATTTTTTTCGAGTTTAGTATCGCGTGAGAAAGTTTCACACTTTTGCTGTTCAATTATATTCTGAATAAAGAACTTTATCATTCATTCCAGTTATAAAAACTTGTATTTCAATCATAATATTAATTAACTTTAAAAAAGTTTGTCTTTAATTTAAAACTTTTATCATTTTTCCTATTGAAGAAAAAGTTTATTGAAAATTTTCACATATATTGGATCACAGAATGAATTACTTGTAACCGAATGCCTACAAATCTTAATCTTGTAATCCATTCAAAATATGGACACTTATTAGCATTTTAAAAGGTATCTCCGATTTGTAATGTCGGCGTTTCTCTTTTGATCCTTTAAAATGCCTATTATTGTAGACCAATTTTTGGTGGTCAATGAATAGCAACAAAATGCTGTTATTTGATACCACCTGCAGTTCACAGAAAAAAGATAGCATTTCGGGACTAAACAATCTATATTTTTAGAAAATCTCAAAAAAAGTTACACAACATTTTACATGAGATTTCAAGTGTGTTTGGATTTGAAAATTTCAATTTAAATCTGCTTCAGGATGAAGATTGACTTCTTTTGACCCTATTCTCTGATCTTGTTTTCTATACTATTCGAAGAAATAGTTTTCTATTTTCAGTAGAAATAATTCAATGCTTCTTTGGAACAGTTATTATAGGTTTATGTGATGTTTCGTATAGATATCAAGCAAATAGACTAATGTTTTGGTTAATCACTTATTACTATTTTTACTAAGAATTTCAAAAAGTCATAACATAAAGAAAATGAATAAACATTTGGTCATCAAATGAAAGATTGGTGTTGAGACTCGACATGAAAGCCAATTGTCATTTAATTTAGTGAACCATTTGTAAGAACGAGTTCCAGGAATGAGGAGGAGATTGTCATTGAGTTATAATTGAATAAATAGAAAAAATTGAATCATTTGCACCTTTACATAGATTTCATGGAAAAAGCAAAGTTTTCACATTTTTTAAAGCTATTCTGAGAACTTGAATACTTTTGAACCTATAAAATATTCATTTGAATGAAAATTTCCTCTATATTTTAAACTTGAAACTAATGAGAAATGCGATTAGTTTTGAATGAAGGTTGAAAAGTATGCATTTCTTTCATTTCCATCTCATGCTTAAGTGATTTAGTTGTAAATTATTATTTTCTTCTTGGAATATATTTTAATTCTCAAAAGTTTGGATACATTTTTAATTTGATTTTCAAATAGATTTTTAAAATTACGAATGAATATCATTTCAAGATTCTATTAAAGTGTAGTTAATATGAAAACGATAGGAAATTCCTAATAAAACTTGAATTTTTTTAAGTTATATTGAAAAGTATTGTCTAAATTACAAAAAGATAGGAAATTTGATTGAAATTTAAGATTATAAAAACTCACTTAAATTTTTAACTTCAAAAACTGAGAAACTATAGTAAAGATAAAGTTATAAATTAATAGATAAAATAATTTCAATAGAAAAATACAAAATTAAATTAACTTAAGGTTTGAATTGATTGAAGAAGTTTTTTCTATTGAACACGAAAGCCTTGATAAAAGTTCTCTTAAAAGCTCATTTGTTTGACATTTATTTATGACATCTGGAAGAGCTTCTAGTATTAGGAAATATAAATCAATCCAAACAATAATAATAACTTTTAGATTTGAATAATTATTTAATGTTATAGAGATTGGAATCCTTAAGAATCTAAAATGAAAAATTGTATGCATAACAAACTTAACTTCACATTTTGTAGTCATTCATAATCATTATTCATCATTTGGCAAACATCGGCTTATTCTTCCTCTTGACTGAAACGCCCTTAAATACGTTGTGTCCTATATTTTAACATTAGGTTTATAGAGAAATTGTATTTTCAAAAATTATACCAAATAAATAAATTACAAATTAAATAAACACCAAATTCAAAATAAGATAAATCAAAAATTTCACAAAATGTCAAATATTTATAAAAGTTTCCTTGAATTGAGAATTTTTTTCTGAACGATACGAAAATTGATTAGTTTTGATACTATTTCCCGATACCTGAGTCTGACAGGGATTTTCAGGTAATAATTAGCGGTTACCTCTCTCTATGTTAGGAAAATAAGAAGAGCACCCAAAGAAAGATCACCCAAAACGAAATCACTTATTAGTTAGTTATGTAGTTATAGTAAATAAATCTGTTTCTTAAGCTCAATGCTCTGCCCACAAAATTTTAACAATTACCACACGCAGAGTTTGTGCATATCATCATTTGTTTATTTAGTGGTAGAACGAAAAAAATTCTGCATTGTTTTCGCCCATATTTTTAATTTTATTATGAATGCCTTCCTCTCAAAAAAATTTTCCTCAACTGTCTTTTGAAAATTTTAAATTCAAATTTTTCAAATTGCTTAATACATTTTTGAGCTCAATCTGGTTTTAGAAAGAGTGGGATTTTTTTTTGTTTTAATATTCAGTAATCAAACGGTTAGTTATCTAACAAAATATGAATGCATGTTAAGCCAGAAATTTGAAGAATTTCTATTTCCCGTATTATAAATACTTTGAATAGTTTGAATACAATATTTTTATTATATGTAAAATTAATGAATTGTCTCGTTCTGTATGTCACAGAAGAATAGGAGAGACTTTCAGATGTTATTTTGAAAAAACCGTGAATTCATTGAACAGGGCGTTAATACATAATATGAGACCATTAATACCTTACACCTGGAGATAGACTCAAAAATATGTGAATGAATGATAAAGAAGAGCCGACTATTACTTTTTAGCTTTTCATCTGTTAAAGTGTGACCAGTTCTGAATTTACGGTATTTTTGTATTCGCCCATCATTTATGTCTTGTATACTATTAAAAAAATACATGTTTTTGAATGTCATATATTTCTATATGAATAACATTTTGAATACATATAAAAATCCTGTTTTTCGGAGCTCTCTTTGAGTACTTTAATCAATAATCATTAATAGAAATATTCATAGCATTCATATGTAAATTATCTCATATTTATTTCCTGTTTTTATGAAAAGCATATAAATTATTTCAACTTTGAATTCAAATCCGGAGTCAAATTCTTCAAAAACATATTTAGTCTATAAAGTTATACAAAACTTAATTCATATTTTCTATGAATAGATTTCAATACATATTTTTCAAAAAATTAAGGATAATATAAAAAGTTTTCAACGTTTATAAACTTCAAATCATTAGTTACTTGACGGAAAAAAGTTTTGATTGAAGTTTTTTACTTATCAAAAGTTTTCAGAGCACAGGTTGAAGTCTAAACATTTCATAACTCATAGAACTTGAGCGATGAGTAGCTCTTATGTAGTATATATAGAGTTCTTGATTGTTCATAGAGTTAAGTAAAGGGACCAAATCTATCATCTTTTCTATGTTTTGAAAGTATTGATGAACGACTTCATACTTTCAACACTTTTTCTTGACCTCAAACATTTTTGCCCAAAACTTTGTATAAAAAGAGTTTACTTTTTGTTAATAGAAGTAGTTATAAGTTTTCTATTAAGAAATATTTTTATAGGTGAATATGCATTAGTTATTTAGTAAAAGTTTGGATTTCAATTCATATTCTTTAAAGGGTTATAAAAAAATTTGTTTTTAAACTCTGTTGAAAAACTTTTCTTTTTTTAGTTATAAAAGCTTAGGCTTTATTTTAATGGAAAATTTATTTGAAAATATCTTAAGACAAACTATTCAGATATATTTATTGAGATTTATATGGAATTAAAGTTGTAATAAAACTTAATAGGATTTGACTTTAAGGTAAGGAATTTATTACTCACTAATTGAAATCCTATTCAAAACATTGAATTGAACCCAAAAGTTAGAGAATAAGACTTGAAAATATATTATCTCTGTTTTGGAAAAACAACTTTAAAATATAAATCGACTCCTAGAGAAAAAGTTAACCTCAAAATAAATATAAAGAAATACAATTTAATTTTCCAACTGTTTTGAAAGATCTACACACAAATCATTAGTAATCAATATTAAATTTTACTATAAGTTTGATATCTCACCAAAAATGACAAGAAATGAGTATATTTTGTTTGAAAAGAAACTGATCAACGAAATCTCAAGTTTGTTTTCGTCATTACTAATGAGCTTTGAATAAATCTTTTGTAGCAATTAAAAGATATATCAAATTTCTATATAAAAATATATTTTGGAGTCAACTTTTTCCATGGTTTCATTGATAAAGACCTAAAATATAGATTTTTTATCTCTAAATATTTTTCATTGATTGCTTATTAGAAAAAAAGTTATGACTCTTAGAATAATTTTTTATTAAATTATATGAATTTAATTGTTTAGTCGGAATTTGCCCATCAAAATGATAAAAAATTTGAAATATTTGCCTTTATATGACTTTATATTGAAGTTGTTTTTCCAAAACAGAAGTCATATACTCCTACCAGAGCCTAAAAAGTAATAACTCCTAAACAAGAGTCAAAAAGTCAAGACACTCGTCACGGCCACAGAAGTATTAACTTCTATATTGCAATATAATAAAGATCTACAGGAGCTCAACATTTTTAATGATTAACATAAAAATAGCGATTGAAGTTTATTACACTCTAAAGTGTTGATAATCGTGTTTTCTCTCAAAGGTATGCTTTTCATAATACGCCACAAACTCTATATTTTTATGTAATACCATTGCGTGACAAATCCTTTCTCATCTTTTCAAACTGTTCAGACCATAAGTTTGCCACTAATTGTGACACCTTTTCATTAATCTAGTATAGGGTCGAAAAGTTTTCCAAATATTTTCTTTTTCTGTTTATTCTAAAAATCCAAAAAGCATTTGAAACAAAATCAAATTATGAAAAGTTTTGCTTTAATTGCTTTTGAATATTAGCGGCAATAAAAAAGATTTAGAATCGCTATAGTTTTAGCCCTAAATGTTGAGATTGAATACAAAATTAATTGGTTTTGACTCCTAATTATAACAAATTTATTGCTTGAAAAATCACAATTAATTTCACTCTCTCTTTATTTAATTAGGCTTTTAATTGATATAAATTATTTTTGATTATAATCGCATTAGAGCTTAAGATTATACACAGCTTCGCAAAAGTTTCAATTAATTTAATTTTCATTTTATTATACGTTTCCGCACATTATCGAAAGGTCCTCACGAAAGTCCTCATGAGTTTTGGGTCTCAATTGAGTCCTCTATTCATTGGGTTAAAAACATTGTTCCGCTTCGACAACAGTTAATACAGAAATAAATATCGAAAACGTCTCAATACTTTCAATAACATTTCTCAACAATTTTTTCTGCAACAAAGCTATAAAATTGTAAGTTTTCGAACTCAGAAAAACAAGTCTGTTATTAAATTAGGGTTTCTTTTTGCAAATCTGTTTTAATTATTCATTCCGTTTCGGATTTGTATATAAATTCAGTTTTGAGTTACATCTCATTCTCTTAATGGCTTTACTAATGGTTTTTAATGGTTTTCAACTGAACGCTAATTCACTAAACTTTTTAGCCTTAGTTCAGAATATGTGACATTAGAGTAAATGTTAGAAAAATTCCTGGAATTTCACAAAAGTCATTAAAATAATAATTGTTTAAAGCAGTGATAGATAACTGTCTGAATATAAAGTGGTTCTATTAATAATAAAACCAATTATTTGTTCATTTTCAACTGAATATAATTTTGAAACATGAATTTTTTAATTCTTAGTCTACTTTCTACTTGTGTTAGATATTTTACATCAACTAAAAGTGAAACTTTATTAGCCATGCAATTGTCAGAGCTTTTAGAAAATAAAACATGACTTTTCTAAACAAAGTAATTTTTTTTATTACAATTTTAAACTTCCACAAATTGAAGATAAATATTGATTTTGAACTGAAAACCGAAAAATAGTTGACAATCAAAAATCATCTTTAATTTGGAAAAGTTTTACGTCGTGATCACGAAAAGAGTAAGATATAATCTTTTTAAAATAAATTCGTTTCATTATTTTTCTTTATTTGAGGATGAATTTCAATTAGAATATTGATCTGACATGTATCGAGATTTTTATTTTCTCAACAATTCAATAATAGTATTGAAGGGAATTTGAATAATAATTATATTCTTATAGTTTTTGAAGAGTTTAAGTTGAAATATATATACAAAATAATGAGTCAAGAGCTAAAAAATAGGAAATTGAAATTTTTGACTGAAATTTTGAATCCAAGATGATGTTTCTGTTTTGAAAAATAATTGAATCCCAGGTGAAGCCAACCTAATGAATATAGAGAATGATTGAGTTAACGAATAACACTATAACTAGGCGTAACTGCAATACAACTGCTAGTTTTGCGTCTCTAGAGAGAAGACACTTAGACTTTTAAGTTCATTAGTTGGGGTGAAGTCACTATTGGTGTGATAAACGACGCCGAAAGGATTGTATGAAACATCACTTTTATCCGAACGCATCGCTTAAAGTTATTCACTCTACTCATCACTTCTCTATGCAATCCTTTTAAGCATATACTAGTTATACGAATGTTATGCCCACAAAATTTTCTCTATCGCTCTGTTTCTGTAGAACTGATGCTCTAATGTTTGCGCTTTAAGTGTGTTTCAAGCGATAATAGTTTGATATGTTGTTGCTCTCTCTTCTAGTTTGTTAATGACTAGAACTAATAAAACCGAAACTTTGTTTACTTTTCAAATAGAAGTGCACAGCTATTTATCACTCTTTAAATAAAGCACTGAATAATTTTCTTTATAACAATATTCTATAACTATTCCCTGTTTTCGTGTTAAAGTTTTTCATTTGTTAGTACTTTTCAAACTTCAAAATTACATTTTATTAATCTTTTAGCAATTTATCACATGTTCATTGAGTAAAACTATTGATATTTTTTACAATTTTACTCTAAGTTATTATTGTGTGAATTCTAATAAGAATTTGAATTTAAATCTAAATTTGATACAATGTAAAGATTTGAAGCGATAGTTAATTTGATGATAGATTAAAATTAAAACAAAAAAGTTCTCCTCTCAAAACTTGTAAATTACAGAATTAAGTGCATTAAAGTTTATTCAAGCGAATGAAATGAGAGTTTAAAAATTCTTTTTCTCCTTCATTTGCACATAGTGTCGAATTTTAATTCACTAAAACTCTCAATTATTAATGAATAATTACACTCTTGGGATCAATTAGAGTGCAATTATTGATGAAAGTGGTGAGAGAAAGAGAGAGGAAGAGATGACGATAATATAGGACAAGTCAGTGATAAATAAGAGTTGGGAGACTTTACTTCAAACGCTCAGAAAAAGTTTACTTTCATATAAATCTCGTATAACCTAAAAATTTTCATAAAAGTAGGAAATCATAATCAAGTCATTCATATTTCTCTGAATAAATCATTATTTTATGTATAAATATAATAGTTTTTCTTCTAAATAATCAAAGCTTAATCAATAACTTTTGATTAACTGTTGAAAACAAACATTAAAATATTTGTTTTAAAAGCTTTTAAATTACTGAACATGAATAATGACCGGAAGTATAAACAATTTCCTGAAAATTATGAAGTTTTGAGCAAAACAAGGATTATAATCATTTGCTTAGAAGAGAAATCTTTAGATTGATCTTAAATGAAGAATAAATTTTCAGTTTATGCTAAACATAAGAGACGAAAGTTTTTATGAATATTCAGAAAATCATTTTATGTTTCAGTAAAAAAGATGATTAATTGTACTTTCTTTGCATATTTAATTATGTATGCGATAGTAAACTAATGACAAAATGATTAATCGAAAATTTAAATGAATGCTAAATAGAGTGAATCTCTGCTATAGAACTAATATCTAAACAAAATTCTTATAATGTTTGAAAACTGAATCACAGGATGTGATGGAAAACTCAATAAGAAATTATCTTCATTAAATCCGCACCTCTTTTGTCGATTACAAAAATACGTTGTCTTTTATTTAATAATATGTTTTGATAGTTAATGAAACTTTGAAACTTCCATCATTCGGATGAAATAGTTTTTTATTTGAATATTCATTCAAATAATTTCTATATGTAATTAAATGCAAAGTTTTAACTGTTTAGAGAGTTTGTTTTAAGAGTCACGCCTATTTAATAATGAGTTTTTAGTTTATTTGGTTATCCAAAATCAAGAAACTTTGCTTTCATTTCAGAATCAACACTTCAAAATGTCCAAAACCTCTTTACAATAACTTAAACTTTTAGTACTTTACGGGTTCGAAATTAAACTAAAACTTAAATTCATCTCAAATGCTTCAATGTATTAATTAATATAAAATATCTTCAATTAAGATAATCTTTCTCTTTGAAGGCTAGTTATTATTTGCTTTAGATTAAACTTTAGGACAAAACTAAGTCACTCTCACATGTTAAATCATAAGTTAACTTTTGTATCGATTAAATCCGAAATAACTTTAGAAAAAGTTTTATTGATATTTTATTTAAATAATAAATCAATTGATTCAGCATTTTATGATTATTTCATTTATAGAACTCTTATCTTAGTCAAAAATAAAGTTTATTATAGATGCCAATTATGAAATTGAATGATTAATTTTAATTATTACTAGCGTTAATGTAATTTAAAATGATATACTTGTGAAATAGGTTAAGACATTTCGAAGTGTAGCCCCTTTAACAACTCAATAAACTTATATATTAAATGAATTCCTCTTCTTTAAAGCTATTTTATGAAATATAATTAAGAATATAGAAAAATAATTATTTTTCAATTTGATTAATTAAATTATTAAAACTTTCAAAAGGTAATTATGAAAAACCACTATTTAAATGAATAATAAGCAGTTTACAGAATGTTCTTTACAGAACTTTGTCATAAAAATTAACTAAATTTTTTTCATTTTTCCACAGATTCAACCTTTAAAAATATTCTAAAGTTGTTTTTCCGCTAAATCTCTGAATAAATAAGAACTGAATAATGAATGAATTTAGAAAAAATGTGTACATTTTTTGTATTTATTTATTATTTTATTCTTTAAAAACTTTGTTATGCGTACATTGATTTTGCATAAAAAGTGATACGAACTGATATGTATCATAATCTCAAGGGTAATAACTGTAAGTGCGCTCACTTCTCATCATTGAAAATTGGGAATTGTTTTCCCATTCTTTGGCCTATCGTTAGAAGTGTATAACTTCTAACTGATTCTTGTCTTGCATGACCAAAAATATGTGATACACACTATATTTAGAATTTTTCCGATACTAACACAAAAAGCTAAATCCCTGCGAGATTTCTCAGGGTATAAATTGAAGTGAAATCAAGAAAAAAGTCATGAATTGTTTTCATTGTATGAAAGGAAGAAAAAAGCTTTGATACTTATGTTGTAAATTATATCTGTTTATTGTTAGATTTCGTTAAGAATTCTGTTATTTTGTTCTCTTTGAGAACATATTTATTAACTTATTTAGAGTTTTGTAGACTAATTTTTTTAATAGCAAATATGTTACGCATAATTTAATAAAAAGCTTGATTATCATAATAATGAAATTTTTGTAATAAATATCAAACTTTAAATACGAAATTTTAATATCAAAGTTTTGAAAACTTTATTACAAACCATTTAATACAGAATTAGTAACATATTAAGTAAAGTTAAAGTAATTTGAATTTCAAGCAATTAATTTTGGATATTTGTATTTGTAAAGTAATTCAATTGTATTATTTGAATACATATATGATTTTTCATTGATTTTTGTTATTTGGTTCTGAGTCGCAAAAGTTAGAACTATTTGCAACATTAGTTGAAACTTCTACTGTAATTTAATAAGAAAAAAGGATTTTAATCCGAAAATGTTGCACTCATTAATTTAAATTCACAGATTTTATGCTAAATTTATTCCTCTCGACACAATCTTCTACATTCGCGAATTAATGCTTATAATACTGCATAAATTGTCCTAAAAATTGCAATTTCTCAGAATTATTGTTATTATTATTACTAAATATTTGCATGAAATACATTTTTCCATTACTTACGCTTAAGAGTTAAGAAATGAATTTTTATTAGTTTATATACTGTGCATAACAATAATTTACAGAATCTTTTCTTATAAAAAATTAAAAATATGACAAATTCTAAATTGATTTTTAAAGAGCTTCAAAAACTCTCTCTTCAATTTGAATCATAATAATAATTATTTTTGTCGAAAACTTTTTATTGATGTAAATTTATATGCAATTGACTTAAAATTTGAGAATAAAAACTTATGCGGAACTGAGATTTTCAATGGTAAGTACTCTAAGAATCAATATTAAGCATAAGAGATGTCTGAATTCTAGCCAATGGACTCTTGATTCTCTTTCTGTTCTTTGTTTGCAATTGTATAATATGTAGGAATTGTTGACTATTTATGAGTCTTCCATATTCTAGAGCTCTTGAATGATAGATAATTTAATCTGTAGTCATGATAGGCTGAAAGTACTCATAAATCATAATCATAATTAAGTAATTATGAGTTCTATTCCTCGTTAATTCAGTCATAATCAGAATTCCTTTAAAAACTATTCCATATTATTATTTATTGAAAGAAAATGATGGTCTTATGCAACTTAAGATAGATTTCGGTTTTAGTAATCAATTTGAATACAGAATAGCATAAAAATTAGTGGTCGGTATTGGGTCTCGAGTCTCGATCGAGGGAACCTCTAAACTGAGAAATTGATTGCTATGGTATTTCACAAAAACTATTAACTAAAAATAAAATTCTTCAAGATTTAATATAGAATTAAAATTTAATTTGAAATTATTAAACAATGATTAGTCATTAAACTAGTATTTTTAATTAGTCATCGCAAGCACTTAATGTTTTTAGGTTTAAATATAACGAAACATTAAGAATTTAACGATTTAATGCTCTAAAAAATTTAATTTTTAATTGTTGATTAATGTTTTTGAAATTCGAGAAATCAAGACTCGAAACCGAGACTCGAGTCTCGAAGGAAAAAAATATCGAGACTCGAGAATCTCATACTACTATAAAAATTGTTTAAATCTAATTGAAAAAGATTGGATTTTTCTTACACGTTAAGCATACTTTGCATCTAAATATTATTGCTCGTATTAGGTTAGGTTAGGTTAGGTTAGGCTCTACATTACTCTGGAGAAAATTTTGTATTCATCTGTACTTTATTTCCATAAATTGGAAAAACATTAAAATACTTGATAAACAGACTAAAAATAAAGAAAAAAATAAGTTGAGAGAGAAAAAGAAAGAGCTGAAAAGTTTTGAGTTCATTAAAGTATTATCAGAATATTTTTGTTCATCTTCTATTCAATATTCACTACTTATAAGGGCTTTTATTAAAGCCTAGCGTAAAAACGAGAAGTGAATAATAATAAGGATCAAGTATTCATTTGCATATCAACTTTTCTACTTTTCAAGTTATTCTTATATTATATTAATATTATGGATAGAAAAGAGGGAAATAATAACAGTTTGCATATAATATCCACTTCTAGATGACTAAAATTGTGTGTCATTTGCATTCAAACCGTCCAAAATAAATCCGATTGCAGTCAAAACTGTATGGACTTCTCCTATTAGTATGAGTTTGAATCTAACTTTTATCTGTTATTTATTACTTTAGTTTCAATTGTCTTAATGGCAGTTTTGAAATTCTAGTTAAATTTCAAATATAAATGTGTTGTAAAGCTTCAAATTTATGGATTAATATTATTCAATCCACAAAATACTAGATATTTGCATATATTTTCAATAAAATATCAATTATATAAAAGTGAAAGTTTTGTTTGTGAAACAATAACTCATTTTGACTCAAATTCATAGTCAAAGTTTAGCATAAATTCTTGTTCAAACATTTCAAACTTCAAGTTTTACTTCAATCCTGATTTAGGTTTATTTGATTGATAGTTAATTGAAGATATTATTAATGAGATGTTAAGAAAAATAGAGCTTCACATAGGAAGAAAAATTGTATACATTATAATCATTACTATTGTTTAACAAATTATAACTTTCACATAATTTATGAGAAACTTGTTATGTGAAAGAAAAACAAGATTTTGAGAAGTAATTAGTATTAAAACTGACAGATAAACTGTTTTGAAACTTAAACATTAGTATAAACTGAACTGAAGAATAGTTTTGCATAAAACCGATATAACATATTCTTTAACTTCATCTTCAACTTACAAATAACATCATCTCTAACTTGTATGGAAAATAAAGTTTTGATAAATGTTTTATTCAACTGAGACGAGAACGACATAAACAGAACATTTGTAAAGAAAACTTTGAACATATGCTTTGAAAAATTCATTATTAAAACGGAATGAACTCAGAGCTAATAAGAATACAACAATCTATATTAGAAAAATATTAATGTCAGTCTGTCTGTCTGTCTGTCAGCCTGGTGTACGTCTTCAATGAGCGCGCATTAATGTTATTCTATTTCTTATTTTATTTCTAAGAACTATTTTCACTGTTAAATAAATTAGAGTTCAAATTCTTTATACTATAATTCTATTTCTTACTAATAGAGAGCTAATAGAGAAAAATCAAAACCTTTATTACAAATGGCATTTTATTTTAGTAAAGATTAGGTTAAAATGATTTATAATGTGACTGATTCTCAATTAATTTAAATTCAAATTACGGGATGAAAACTAGTATAAATATATTTAAGCTAAAAATCATATAAACAAAAAAATTGATTTCAATTCTAATATATTCTATAAGTTGTGGGCAACGGGTTAGTAGTTATTCAAATAAACTTTATTTCAACAATAGATTTTCAAGAATAGTGCTTAAGAAACGTTTGAATAAACCAAATATTAAATACTAATGCATTTTTGGAGTGCTCTTAAAGTTTTTGCATTACGAATGAGGAAAAATTTGTATTTTTGGTTTCGCTTTGAATTTAAAAACTATTTGATTCAATTCTGACAGAAAATATGATAGATATCGAACTTATATTTTTGAATTCATTCAATATTTGTGCCAAAACATAAGTTCTTATCGTTTCTAATGCTGAATCTCTCTCATGCGAAACGTTAGTGTTTGAGTGATATAATAGTTATCTTATAAGTGTCTGTCTTTACTTTAGTGATTATTTTTGTCTACTCGAGTGATGTCTTCCAAATCGATTCTATACATAATACTGTTTAAGATATAACAAAATACAGTCGAATTCATATGCATTTCCAATAAATCTCTTTCAAAACTTTGAAAAACAGTCAAATTTCGAGACAAATCATTAAAAAACTTATGAAAAAAGTTTTGAAACTAAATTAAAGGAAAACTTTTTTATTCGAAATCATTTTTCCGATACATTAATCGAATGACTGATAACACAAAAAAGCATTTTTAAAATGATATTTGAATAATATTTATTTACTTAATATAATTGATAGCAAATAAAAGCTAATTATGTTCTGATGTAAAAACTTATGTCAATATATATTAATAGATATTTAATATAAAAGTATTTGCCGGTAGCGCTACATTCCTCTTATATCTCATTGAATTCCTATTCATTTATTGTTAACTTCTTATACTTTTAGGGATAAACTTCTTCAACAATTTTCCTGTTTATCCGTTTGATAATGAAAACGAAAAGTTACGCTCTTTTCCGCAAATACTGTTCAACAATAACTGTTTTGATAAAAGTTAAAGGAATACATATAAAGAAGTTTTAGATAAGGAATAATATTCTGTCTCTTCCTCTTCAGGAAATGCTCGAAGCCTTTCAATAGTGTTTTGATCGCTTAGAACTATATTTTTCTTTTCTTTCTTTATTGTTTAAGTTTCTCATAAGGAATATGTGCTCTTTCAGGAGCTGAAGACACGGATTATCGGATTAATTATTAAATAAAACCTGAAAAGGTTTCACTTCTTATTAAAAGAAATGTTTTTCTAATTATTATACACTTAAGAAAATATACAAAAGAAAGTGTTTCCTTATGTTTTCTCTGAATTTTTATCTTAAATTGGAATTTCATGTTATTTTTATTGAAATTATTTTTTAATGTTAATTATCTCTCAAAGTTTTCATCAAAAATATTTCATAGATTACGAAATTTAGGGCTTGTATTTGAGGCATGACTTTGAAAGACAGCAAATATATTACTTGAAATTCTTTAGAGATATTTCAGCCCAAAGCAAATATAAAATGACATTTAGTTTATTATTAAGTCAAATATTATATAAATACAGAAATAGCTCAAAACCATAAACTTCCACAATATATAAGTGATAAAAATTCAAATATTTAACTAAACTTATTAAGAGTTTTCAAATCAATTTGAATAAGAATTGAATAGAATTTAGATGAAAAAGAATAATTTGATGCTTAACTTAATTAAGTTTTGCTTATTATTAAGTCTACACATTTGAAAGTTTAGGAAATTATGAAAATTTCAAAGTTATGCTTCACTTGAATAGTCAGTAGAATTTAAACTCATATTTTTTAATCAATTAAATGAACGAAAAAAGTGATAATTTATAACTAGAATAAAAGTTACGAAATGTTGAAAATTTTTAATGATGAATAAACACAGGTATGCATTAATTTGATTATTTTTACTGAAAATTGAGCGCAATGTAAGCCCTAATAATATTATCTCGAAAACAAAAGTGCAGTCATTTTTTGCCTCAAATATTAAACGAGACGTATATTAATGTTTTGCATCACATTCTCGTTATTTGACTATTTATTACATTATGATAATTAATAAACTGCCGCAAAACACACACAGAATGTAATTCACGATTTTCTAGAGTTGAGAGTAAGACAAAAGTTTAGGTGCGTTTTCAGCTAAATATATGCAGGCATTAAACTAAATAAAAATCACGCCTCAAATTCTGATGAATAATTTTTTTTAATTTTTAATTTCTGGTTTTTTCTTCTCGAATAGTCTTATGTTTGCTTTAGAAAAATACTTAATAAATGTTTAATTAATATTGAGTTAGAGATGGGAAAAATATTATACAGAAGTAATGCATAAACTTTGAAAACATAAACTCTGAAAAATACAAATTTTAAGTATTAATCAATCGCTGAACAAAGCCTGAAATGAATTTAATTTTAATCTCATAATCACCTAAACATATATGACCTAAAACTTGGAAATCTATTTGAGAAACAAACGAAAATAATTATAATAATTATAGTGATATATAAAGCAATAGGTTTTTTGAAAGGTATTCTTAAGACCTAAAGCTTTTGTAGTATTTATTTTTTGAATGATAGGAAAAACTCTTTTAATAAAAGTTTAGTTTCTTAATCAAGTATAACAAGAGACATGTTGATCCTCTTTAACGATAAATTGATGTCATTTCAGGCAGAAAATAAAACGAGATCTACGGGTAATACTTAATACTGTATAAACTGAATACGAGTTTATAAATTGCATAACAACAGAACATTCAACTGGAATAGAGTTCCGCCAATTATTCAATCGGAAGAATACAATTGTTTTAGGTTTTCACTCAATAACATATAGGATAGGATTTGTGGCTCTATTTGTTTGTGATTTTCTCTTTATAAATATATATATATTTTTAAATCTTACTATTTTTTCTTTGCAATTATTAACAAAAAAGTTCAATATTTTTATAAATTCCAATTGAAAAAAAGCTTCATATTTATAACACTAATAACACTAACTTTTTAAGTCATGATTTGAATGATTTTTCATAAAAGTTTATTCAAAAATAAATTCAACTCTAAATACAGTTCTCATTCAAATCATATAAAAAATATCTGAATTTAAGTTAAAAATACAGAGATTATAAACTTTATATGATATTAATGAAGAAAAATATTATGAATTTAAAGAATTTTGATAAGAACTATTGGACTCTAAACTGTATCCATTGAAATGTTTTGATTTGCAATACTTTCGAAGATTATATCAACTAATTCAGGATTTTCTTTAAGAAATGTTTTCCATCCACTCTCAGGATAGTTGCGAATGACTTGAAGATTGTTTACTATATATTCAATAGTTTTAGATTTTAATTTAATGGCATTGTGTTTATCAGCGAATACAAGTGTTTTGAGCGCATTCTCATAATTAGTATCGTTATGAAGAATATCTTCACAAATGAGCTTCATTTGAATGACATTATATTTTTCGGCCGCAGCCAAGAGTTGAGGAGCCATTGATTTAACACTTAATGATTTTCCTGTATATATGAATTTCATTAACTCTTCATAAACATCATATTCAATGTCATCAACAATGCATTGATTTTCAGACATCTCTTTCATGTTCATATCAAACATCGCAGCGAAAACTGTCGAAACATTTGATAAAATAATTTTATGAACAAATATTTCCTTTCCGTTAACAATAAACTTAAAATCACTGAACTTTTGAAGATTGAAAAAGTTCTTAAATCCATAGTTTATTCTTTTATTCTCATTATTGTTATTCAAATCGATATCAAAATGGAGTCTCAACTTATTCTTTGACATCAATTCATGTCTTCGAGTGATTAACTCTTCTCTTTTTATGAAAGCCATGAATCCAAAAGCTGTGCCATCCGTGTAATCTTGTTCTGAAGTATTTTTAGTATATTTCTTATCATTTTTATCATCAATTATTGATAGGAAATATTTTGCCGTAACTATCGGTCCATTACTTGAAATCAAACGCAAGCAAACGCTTATAAATTCTTCAAATTGTTTCATATAATGCGGATCGACTTGAATTATCCATTCGGTATCGAATCCAAGATTAAACTCTTTGCTTATCATTGTCTCTTCCAAGTTCTCGAAGTGACTGATGCTAAACATCAAAGTTGTATTCATATCTTGTGTTTCTATATTCAGTTCAGTTTCGCATTTTTTCAAATTTTCCACTATTTGCAACATTTTTAAAACAATTTTCTAGTTTATATAAGAATAAGAATTAGTTTTACTTATGACAACTTCACTCTTGAAAACCTTATGCTATATGAATGTAGAGATTGTTTGTGATCTTGAGGTTTAACCCGATTTCGATGCTTTTCAATACTATTCAAAGGAAGTGAACTACTTTTACTAATGTTTTCATCTCTTGGGCATCAATTCATAAGACAATGGGGGTTTCCTTTTACTAGTATTTCTCAGATTACCCTATCTTTGGTTCAAACATAAGCTATAATTAGAATAACTATGAAGTGAATAAACTCTAAGAAATCAAATGCCAAATAGAGTTCAAACGGGAGCACTAGGAAAGGTCCGAATTCATAATGTTTAAAACCTGTACCATATATATAGAAATTACATTTTATTATTCGGGATTATATTTTTTGGTCATTTATATTTTGGTATTTTATTTTTTGAGATTAGGGTTTTTAGGATTTAATTATTTGGGACTTTATTTTTTGGGATTTCGGAAGTAAGCCGACTGAAGGGGAGTACCCGTTCACGATTCACCCGCACCCTGTT